>RJWT010028610.1:0-15172 GCA_004365215.1 Cuniculus paca | reverse complement strand
TCTAAAGAAAAGGAAGAGTCATTTTTTTTAACTGATACACATATACATACATCTCTATCTTGTCTCTGGTTCATTTAAAATTCATTGCATTTGTAGAAATGTCTTCCCACAGAAAAACAAACACATGTCAGAGCTGACAGAAACAATATACAACCCCAGCCGCTCAGTCCTATCCTCTTGAAAAATTTGAAGCATCAGTTTATGTAAATAAATGGAGAAAATAAATAAATGAGAAAATGGCAAATAGAAGTACATGGAAAAGGAAAAATTGATGTGAATTTTTGCAAAAAAGTAATGAAATGGCCAACTTTATAAGCAGGAAAAACTCATGTGCATGCATGTAACTCATCTTCAAAAAGTTATTCTTGTTATCTTTATTAAACTTTTTACTGCAATGGAAATAGTTGTACATGTTGAGGTCTAGGATTTTTTAAAAATATTTTAAGGTATTTCTGGTTATGATTTTGATCTAGAATGTCTCTCCAAAGACTCATGTATTTAGATGTGAAGGTTTTAGAAGGTGATTGGATCAAGGAGCACTGTACTCATTGATGGATTACCCTATTGAAGCGTTCACAACTAAAGGTACTGTTGGGAGCTGAGGTCTGTTCAGAAGAAGTGGCTCACTACATGGAAGGGTGTATCTTTCCTGGTTGAGCCAAGAAGACAGTGTGCTAAAACTATCTGGGAAAGGAGGTCAAGATCCTGAAACACATGCACAGAACAGTTCCCAAAATCCTGCATGTGGACTTTTTTTTTCTTTTTCTGTACTGGGAATCAAAATCAGAACCTTGCACTTGCCAGGCAGGCACTGTGCTGCTAAACTATATCCCCAGCTATGTGGACTTCTTGTGAGAACTCAAGCAGGGTTTTGAGAGGATGACCCAGACATGACACCAATGTGGGAATGTAAAAAAGGGACCTTCAGTGTTAAGCACTAGCTGTCATGTCTCTTCACAGTAGCTCACTGTACACTTTAGGGTGTATTAGTTTTATTATTTTTATTTTCCTCCCTTTTTACTTGGCCCAAATGCCCTGCAGAGCCAGTTCTTCCCCTATTCTTCTGATTTTTCCCCCACCTTTAATTAATATCGTGAAACTTTTGTGCCACCATTTACGCTTGTTTCTTTCATTTCTTTGTTCAGAACAAGACATCATCTCTAAAAGGAGACTCCAGCACCTCAGAACCTGGTAACACTGGCTCCTGTCTTTGATCTCTGTTTCTTTGCCTCCATGACATGGAGTCAGCTGATCATGGACTGAATTCTCTAAAAATCATGGGCCCAAATAAACCTCTTCTTCTTTAAATTTTAGGTGTCAAGTACTGTATCTCGGTAACAGGAAAGTGACTCAAACAGTTTCTTAGTAGTCTCATCTGTACTTTTTTTTTAAGATACTGGATTTTACATACTATAGTTTTGAATCAGACCTATTACTTGACAAGTTTATCTGTGGCCATCCCAGCTAACTCTTGTCAAATGCAAGGCAGCCACTTCCAGAAGAGATCTGGTTTGCACTGCCCCTACCCAGTTTACAGATTGGAGTAGCCCCCTGCTCTGGGCCCCACATTTTCTGAATTCAGGCTGCAAAAGTAATAATACTGTTTAGGTTGAACTCTCACTCTAACTGGAGGAGAAAGAATAACAAATACCCTGGATAGCTTCAGATAGATTGAAATGCCCTGGAGAAAATGAGATAGTGGAGTGGGTAGGAAATGAGATCTCTAGGGAGGTAAAGGAAACTTTTTAAAAGAATAGTCAGAGAAATTTTATGAAAAATGAATTCTAGAATACAAACTTGAGTGACGAAATGTATTTTGGGGAAAATTTCTTCAGGAAGAAATAGTGAGTATAAAAGTTTAAAGCAGAGATAACTCCAGACTGTTTGAAGAGGAGGAAGGCAACTGAGGCCTAGGGATGCAGGGATTCTGAGAAAGTGGTTCAGGATAGGGACTGGGTGCCAGGCTGGAACTGGACCATGCGGGAACTGCAGACCACACTAAGAGGAGCGCATTATGCTGAGTGTAAAGGAATTGTGCTTTGAGCTTGGGAGTAAAATGATCTAATTTGTATTTTATAAAATTACCTTGATATGTAAAGGGATTCAAAGACCAAGAAATATGCCAAACACCAGAAACAAGGTTATAGCTGTAGACCAAGCAATGGAAGATGGTAGATTGTTAGCACTGGCATGGTGACAAGTAGTCAGTTAAGGAACACATTTCAGAATGTTATGGTACAGCTACCATGCTGGGGGACTAATGGATAATTAATGTTATTCAAGAAAAGTTGTTCAATTTTATCAAGTGTATTCTTAGAATTTGTGGAGATAATACTGCACTAATTTTTTTCACATTAGACCACGGGTCATTAATTTAGTATTAATCAACTCTTATGGACTTTTATCCCCTTGGTCTTGTTTTATTAACTTTTAAGGTATGACTGCATTATCTTTGGTAATAAGTTACTTATGGACTTTATGTATTTATTTTCTTTGTACTGTTTTTTTAAAGAGAATAGAACAAAGCAAAGCAAAACAAAACAAAACAGAATAGAGTCGAACACAATGTAGCATTTCAGAACAGAAAACTACAAGCAACACAGGTCTTCAAAACAAACAACAGGAGATTAACAATGGCTACCCTAGTGTCTCTTGCCTTCTTTGAAATGCTTGTTCATACATCCACAGACAATAAATTCAAACAAAACAAAAATACTGTAAAACAAATGAGTGAAAGCATTACAGGCCATCAAATCAGACAACAAGAAACCAACAATGGCTACCTTAATGTCCCCTGTTTTCTTCAAAAGAGCTGTTCCTATCTTCTCACATATTGCAATCAAACGGTAGAAGAGATTTAAACCAATGAAATCAAAGAATAAAAGCACCATTGGACTTCAAAACCTTTCTCCCATATTTATTAGGAATTTTGTATGTTATTCAGTCTTTCAGTTTCTTACAGTAGGGGCATGATGTGGTGTTTACACATGTGAGTTTGGTTTATTTCACTTATGCGTATGGTCTCAAGTCGCATCCATTTACCTATAAAAGCCTCAATGTGATCATTCTTTATAGCTGAATAGTACTCCATTGTATAAAAGTACCACATCTTTTTTATCCATTCCTCAACTGATGAGCATTTGGGCTGTTTCCAAGATTTGGCTATGACAAATTGTGCTGCTATAAACATGGGTACACATATATCACTGTGATATGATGATTGCAATTCTTCTAGGAATATGCCCAGCAGCAGAATAGATGGGTCAAATGGGACTTCCAATCCTAGCTTTCTGAGGAACCTCCAGACTGATTTCCATACTAGCTGCACCAGTCTACACTCCCAATAGTGGAGAAGTGTTTCTTTTTCCCCACAGCCTCTCCAGCATTTGTTGTTGGTGGTTTTCTTGATTCTGGCCATTCTTTCTAGAGTGAGATGAAATCTCAGAGTTGTTTTAATTTACATTTCTCTAATGACCAATGATGCTGAACATTTTTTTATGTATTTACTTGCCATTCATATTCCTTCAGCAGACAACTGTGTTTTCATCTCAGATGCCCATTTTTGGATTGGGTCTTTGAATTTCGAGGGCCTGATTTTTTTAACTCTATATGTTCTATATAGAAGACCTTTGTCTGAAGGGCAGTTGACTAAAATTTTTTCCCAATTTGTGGGTTTTCTTTTCACTCTATTGGAGATTTCTTTTGACATGCAAAAACTTTTTAACAAGACAAGATCCCAGTTGTTGATTCTGGGAAGTGTTTCTTGTGCAGTTTGACTTTTGTTCATGAATTCTCCACCTACCCCTATGTCTTCAAGATTTCTACCCACTTTGTTTTCCAGTAGATTTAGTGTTTCTGTTTTAATATTTAGATTTTTGATCCATTTTGACTTTAGTTTAGTGCATGGTGATAGGTTTGGGTCTAGTTTTAGTTTTCAGCATATGGAAAGCCAGTTTTTCCAGCACCATTTATTAAAGAGGCTATGTTTCTTCCAGTGATCATGTTTGGCCCCTTTGTCAAAGACAAGGTGGCTGAGTGTGTTTGTACTTGGGGTTGTATCTTCTAATCTATTCCATTGATCCTCAGGTCTGTTTTGATTCCAGTACCATGCTGATTTGATTACAGAAGCTTTGTAGTACAATTTCAAGTCTGGGTTTGTGATCCCTCCTGCCCTGCCCTTGCTGCCCAGAATTGCCTTTGCTATTCTAGGTCTTTTCTCATTCCAGATGAATTTTAAGAATGATTTCTCTAGGTCTGTGAGGTATGCTCATGGTATTTTGATGCGAATTGCATTAAATCTGTATAATAATTTTGGGAGAATGGCCATTTTCACAAAGTTTGTTCTTCCTATCCATGAGCACAGAATGTCTTTCCATTTTCTGAGATCCTCTTTGATTTCTTTTTTCAGAGTACTGTAATTTTCATTGAATAGATCTTTTGTTTCCTTAGTTAGGTTGATTCCTAAGTATTTCATTTTTTTGGCTGCTATTGTGAAGGGTGTGGTTTCTCTTATTTCACTCTCAGTGCGTTTGTTGTTTGTGTACAGGAATGCTATTGATTTCTGGGTATTGACTTTTTCCCAGCTACATTACCGAATTTGGTTATAACATCCAGAAGTATTTCTATGGAGTTTTGCAGGTCTTCTATGTAGAGTATCATGTCATCTGCAAATAGTAATAATTTAACTTCTTCCTTTCCTATCCTTATTCCTTTTATTTCTGTCTCTTGTCTAATTGCTCTGGCACTATAACGAATAAGAGCAGTGATAATGGACATCCTTGTCTTGTTCCCAATTTTAGAGTGAAAGCTTTAAGTTTTTGACCACTTAATGTGATACTGGTTTTTGGCTTCTTATAGATGGCTTTTATCAGATTGAGGTAAAGGCCATCTATTCCAATTTTCTGTAGGGTTCTTATCATGAATGAGTGTTGGACTTTATCAAAAGCTTTTTCTGCATCTATTGAAATGACCATGTGATTCTTATCTTTGGCTCTATTGATATGGTATATTACATTTATTGATTTGCATATGTTGAACTATCCTTGCATTCCAGGGGTGTATCCCACTTGGTGGTGGTGTATAATCTTCCTGATGACTTGCTTCATTCTGTTTGCCAATATTTTATTGAGGAATTTTGCATCAATGTTCTTTAGGGAGATTGGCCTGTAGTTCTCTTTCTTGGTTGGGTCTTTCTCTGGTTTTGGTATTAGGGGAATACTTGCTTCCGGAAATGATTTAGGGAGATTTTCTTCTCTTTCAATTTCATTGAAGAGTTTGAGGAGTGTTGGAATTAAGTCTTCCTTGAATTTCTTGTAGAACTCATCTGTGAATCCATCAGGACCTGGACTTTTCTTGGTTGGTAAGGTTCTAATTACATTTTCAACTTCCTTAATTGAAATTGGGTCATTCAGTAGTTTTACATCTTCTTGGTCCAGTTTTGGTAATTGATATGTTTCTAGAAATCTGTCCATTTCTTTGGTGTTATCGAACCTATAAGAATAAAGATTTTCAAAGTAGGTATTGATGATCTTCTGTATTTTCACAGGGTCTGTAGTGTTTTCACCCTTTTCGCCCCTTATTGCATGGATTTGAGTCTTTTCTTTCCTTTTTTTAATAAGGTTGGCTAGGGGCTTGTCAATTTTATTTATTCTTTCAAAGAACCAGCTCTTTGATTCATTGATTCTTTGTATTGTTTTCTTAGTCTCAATTGCATTAATTTCTGCTCTGATCTTTATAATTTCCTCCTTTATTTTGGCTTTGGGTTGGGCTTGCTCTTGTATTTCTAGATGTTTCAGGTATAACATCAGATTGTTTATTTGTGTTCCTTCCATTTTCCAGATGTGGGAATTCACCACAATAAATTTACCTCTGAGGACTGTTTTCATTGCATTCCACAGATTCTGGTAAGTTGTATTTGTATTTTCATTTGCCTTTAGATATTGTTTAATTTCTTCTTTAATTTCCTCTGTGACCTACTGATTGTTCAAGAGTGTATTATTTAGTTTCCATGTGTTTATGGAGTTTTTGCAGTTTCTTTTGTCATTAATTTCCAGCTTGATGGCACTGTGATCAGATTGTATGCATGGGATAAGTTCAATTCCTTTGCATTTATTTAAGCATGTTCTATGGGCTAGTATATGGTCTATTCTAGAGAATATACCATGTGAAGCTTAGAAAAATGTATACTCTGATGTTATTCAGTGGAAAACTCTGTAAACATCTACCAGGTCCATTTGTTCACTGGTTTGATCCAGTTCTGTTATTTTTTTTGCTGATTTTCTGTCTAGTTGATCTGTCTCTTTGTATCATAGGTGTGTTAAGGTCTCTCATTATAATTGTGTTATTGCTTATTTGAGTTTTCATGTCTATTAATATTTGTTTTATATAGTTGGGTGCTCCTGTATTTTTTGCATATATATTTAAGATTGTTATTTCTTCCTCTTGGAGTTTTCCCCTAACCAGTATGTAGTGACCTTCTTTATCACCTTTGACCATTATTTGTTTGAAGTTCACATTATCTGCAAACAGAATAGCTACTGCTGCTTTTTTCTGGGTTACTGTTGCATGGAGTATTGTTTTCCATCCTTTGACTTTCAGTCTATGAATTTCCTTTTGGGTTAGATGGGTTTCTTGTAGACAGCATATAGTTGGATGTTTTTTCTTGATCCATTCTGCCAGTTTGTTTCTTGTGATTGGTGAATTAAGGCCATTTACATTAATGGTTATAACTGATATATACTGGTTTGTTTTAGTCATGTTATCTTTCTGTTATGGTTTCTTTGTCTTTTCCCTCTGCTTAATTGTTTGCCCTGCTTGGTGTTCTTCTTCTGTTGATGTTCTTGACACCATAGCTATTTTCATGTCTATCTAGAGTATCTTTCAGTATTCTTTGCAGGGTTGGTTTGGTGGTCATGAAGTTCTTCAGCTGCTCTTTGTCATGGAAGTATCGTATTTCTCCATCAATTTTGAAGGATAGTTTTGCAGGGTACATCAGTCTGGCTTGGAAGTCATTTTCCTTTAGAACTTGAAATACTTCACTCTCTGCTCTTCTTGAATTCATTGTTTGTGTTGAGAAGTCTGCTGTGATTGTGATGGACTTTCTTTATAGGTGATTTGTTTCTTTTCTCTCACAGCTTTTAATATTCTGTTCTTCTGTTGAATTTCTGGAATGCTGATAATTATATGTCTAGGTGTTGATTTATTTTGGTTATGGCTAGTTGGAGTTCTATATGCTTCACTTATCTGTATGTCAGCTTCCTTTCCCATGTTTGGGAAATTTTCAGCTATGACTTCTTTAAATAGTGATTTTATATGATTGTGTTTTCTCCTTTTTCCTTTACACCTATCAGTCTTATATTGTTTTTCTTTGTGTCATCTTGCAACTGCTGAATTGCTATTTCCTGATTCCTTGTTATTTTTAAAAGATGTTTCCTTTCTTCCTCACTAGCTGCAATCATGTCTTCAAGGTCTGAAATTCTATTTTCACATTCATTGAGGTGGCTTTGCCAGCTTTCGATGGCATTCTTGATTTCCTGGATATCTCTTTGAATCTGTTTCATGCATTCTAATTCTTTCTTGTATTCTTCATTCAAGGTTTCCATCCTTTTGCAGTGTTCCTGTATTTTTCCAACTATGTCTTCTTTAGATGTGCTTAGCATTTCTTTCATTACATTTATCATCTCTTGTTTTACCTGGGAAATCATTTCTAACCTCAGTTCCTTTAAAGTTTCATAGAGTTGTTTCTTTACTTCAGCTGCTATCATTTCAGAAGTTTCAGTTGTGTGGCTTATACTTTCTTCTATGTCTGTGTCTCTTTGGCTTGTCTGGGAAGGACTGGAGGTGCAAGATTGCATTTTGCTCTTTGATTTTGTCATTTTCCTCTATTCCCTTGAGGCAGGTGAATCCAGTGTACATGATTGACACTCGAAGGCTAGGTGAAACTCACAGTGCATGCCTTCAGCTCCAGCCAAGACTACCACTGTGGGTGTTCTGTTGCTGGGCAGTGTCTGGGAGTTGCTGGGTAGCTCCAAATGTCCTGGGCTGATGGTAGGATGGGCACAGCTCCCTACTGGTCTGTTGGCAAGGTCCCAAGCTGCAAGGCTAGGTGGAATTTGCTGTGCATGCCTTCAACTCAAGCTGGGCCTAGAGCAGCAGCTGCTAAGCTGCTCCAGGGTGAATGGGTGGGACCCATGCAGTACCCCAGGGATGCTTCAAATATCCCTGGCTGATGGTAGGATGGGCACAGCTCCCTATCTGTCTGCTGGTGAGGTCCCAAGCTGTATGGCTAGGTGGAATTCACTGTGCATGCCTTCAACTCAAGCAGGGCCCAGAGCAACAGCTGCTAGGCTGCTCTGGGGTGAATCTCTTTGTAATGTTTTAACACAGTATGTATGTGTGCTTAAGAATTTATAAACTGTTATTTTAAAATGAAAGTTAGCATTTTAGCATTGTATTAGTCATGTCAGAGAATTAGTTGAATAAATACAAGAGTGGTTTACTGCATTGACTTATATGATCTGAAGTTGAATACTCCCACAATGGCTGCAGGCTCAAGAGCCGTGAAAACTGGTAGTGCCTCAGTCCTTGAATCTGGAAGTCTCAGGATGTGAGACAGCAATGAAGAAGTCCATTGTGTGGCTGGAGGACAGTTGGGCCTGGGACAGTTGCTGGTGCAAGTCACACTCAGTGGCCATAGATGATGGAGGTAACAAAAAAAAAACTGGTCAGTAAGAGTCCAATGGATGCTCAAGTATGAGCTTCTTCCTCCTTGCACTCTTTGCTCAACTCATTGCCAGGTGCTACTCATGTTCAGAGCAGATCTCTCCACTCATCACATTGGTTCACTTGCCAATCACCTCCAGAAATACCCTCTCAGACACACCCAGAAGTGAGCTCTCTTTCAATCCAGTCAAGTGGACATCCAAGACTAATCATCAAAAACATTTTGCATGGTTTTAAATGGTCAGTTCCTTGCTGTTTTAGTGAAATTCCCTTGTAAAACTATTAGAACCTGGTACTTTTTCTTTAGATGTAGCTCAATGACATTTCAAACTTTTTTTTTCAGTGGCAATTAGGTTATTTCATATCATTTCTATTTCTACTTCTTTTGCAGTCAATTTTAATAATTGATGGTTTCCTACTAATGTATGTTTTTCGAGCTAAGTTCTCAATTTTGTGACATGCAATTGGGCAATTTTTAAATTATTATTTTATATTACATTGTTGAGTTTTTACTGTTGCCTTATTTTATCTTACTATAGATTATGTATTTCTGTTTCATTTGATGTGTCTATTTCTGATTATTTGACAAGTTTGCATTTTTCTCTAGTGGCTTTATTATTATTTGATTTTCTATTGTTATAAATTACGTCTACTGAGCCTCTACTACATAATCAATGATAGCATTAATATTCACTTGTTTCTATCTTCATTTCAAAAATAAAATGAATGACTTTAAAGTGTCTCAGATAAAATTTTCAAGTAAGGAGGAAATTTAAGATCTGTTTTTTAGCAAAAGAAAAAATAAGAGCCATAATTAGGAAAATAAATCAAATTATTCCTATTCTTAGATGACATGATCTTTTACTTCCCCAAGAATTTTAGATCTAATAGACAAGTTCAACCAATAGGCAGAATACAAAACTCACTCAAAGGTCAATGACTTTCCTATGCACCAGTAGTGAACTTGGCAAAAAAGAAAGCAGGAAAATAATTCCACTCACAATAGCCTTATAAAAACCTAGGAATTATCCTAACCAAAGAGGTGAAAGACCTCAGTAATGAAAACTATAGAACACTGAAGAAAGAAATTGAAAGGGACATTAGGAAATGAAAAGACCCCAACCTTGTGCACAGATTAGGAGAATCAATATAGTGAAAATGGTCATATTATCAAAAATGACCTACAGACTAAGAGAAAGCTCTTTTAAAATGCCAACATTCTCCACAGTACCAGAAAAACAATCCTAAAATTTGTGTATGGCTATTTTTAATTAGTTTATTTGTTTTCTTGCTAATGAATGGCTCTAGTTTCTTATATTTTGGCCATTAGCTCTTTGTCAGATGTTTTCTTTGCAAATTTTAGCTTTTCAGTGTTGTCTCTTCACTCTGTTGACTGTTTCCTGGGCTGTGCAGCATTTAAGTTTGCAGCAGTTCCCATCTGCATATTTTTTGCTTCTGTTCCCTGTGCTCTCAGAATCATATTTAAAACAATCAAAAGCAAAAACAAAAACACTTTGCTAAACCCATTGTCAGTAGGTTTCCCCCCATGTTTGTTTGCTTGCTTGCTTGCTTTCTCTCTCTTTCTTTCTTCTTTTCTTTTCTTTTCTTTTTTTCTTTTTTTGTTGTTTTTCAGTATGTAGTTGTATAGACTCAGATCTTACATCTAACTGTAATGCATTTTGAGTTGTTCTGCATATTGGGTAAGACAGGCTCTGGCCTCATTGTGCACATGCACAGTCTATGTTCACAGTACATTTAGGGAACTGCATCCCCCCTTCCCTTTTGCCCACTTCACACCCCATCCGGGATCAGTGATGGTAAGCACAGGGCATCATTTCTAGGCTCCCCACTATGTCCCATTGGGCCTGGGATGAGTCCCTGTGCTGCTTAGATTACTGTCGCTCTCCAGTGAGCTGCAAGCAGGTAGCACTGTACTTACGGCTCTGCTCTTTATGCTCAGGATTGCTGTACCTATTTTCACAATGTTAATTTTTTCAACGTAAAGACACTAGATATCTTTTGGTTTATTTTTCTTTCTTCAATCTCTTCCATCAGTGTTTTAGTTTTCAGTGTATAGATCTTTCACCTCTTGGTTCAGTTTTTCGCAGTATTTTCTTACTATTCTAAGTGATATGGTGTTTTTTTCCTTTATTTCTCTGATAGTTCAATGTTAGCCTATAGAAACGAGACTAATTTTTACATTTAAATTCTGTCCCTTGCACTTTTCCTAAGTCATTTTTTAGATAGAACAGCTTTGGGGGATTCTCCAAGATGTATCAGATTTTGTCAGTTAGTCAGCATGGAGGTGCATGTCAGTAATTTCAGCACTATGAAGACAAGCAGGAGTATCACAAGTACAAGCCTAGGAAATGTGGCAACTTAGTAAGATGCTGTCTTGAATTAAAAATAAAAAAGATCCTGGAGTGTAGCTTAGTGGGAAGTCCCTGGATTCTATCTCTAGTGCCCAACCACCCTCAGAAAACGTTAAAAAAGAAAAAAATAGTTTACGTCATTTAGTAACAGAGTAAGCATAACTACTTCTCTACATTGAATGCCTTTTTCCTATGTTGCCTGTTTGTTCTTGCTAAAAATCCCATTATTATGTTAAAGAATAGTGCTGAGAATAGCATTCTTGCCTTGTTCTTGGTGGGAAAACTTTAAACTTTTGAACGTAGTCTGATGCTAGCTGTGGATTTGTGATATACAGCTTTCATTGTGTTGTGATATATTCTTTTTAGACATAATTTCTTGGGAATTTTTATCATGAAAGGCTGTTAATTTTTGCCAAGTGCTCTTTCTGCATCTATGAAAATAACCATATATTTTCCTTTGGATTCCATTAGTGGAGTGTCACATTGATCAACTTCCATATATTAAAGTGTCTTTGATGCCTAGGAATAAACCCCATGTGTATCAGTACACTGTGGAATTCAGCCTTTTTTGGTACGTTTCATTCATGTTCATCAGGAATACTTGCTGTAGTTTTTTTTCTTGTGAGTTCCTCACTTACTTTTGTATCAGAATAATACTGGCCTCATAAGTTGAGTGTGGGTATACCCATGTTTTGCATATTTGGGAAGAATATGAGATAGATTTGGTTAATTCTTTAAATATTTGGTTGGATTAACCAATGAAGCAATCATATTGTGGGGGTTTTCTTTGATGTGTGGCTTTCATTATCTACTCAATCTCCTTTCTCGTCGCTTCATCAGATTTTCTATTTCGTCATGATTAAGTCTTTACAGGTTGTGGGTTTCTGGGGATGTATCCATTTCTTTTATCTAATATATTTGGTTATAATTATTCATAGTAGTCTCTTACATAGCTTTATATTTCTGGAATGTCAGTTTTAATGTCTCCTGTTTCTTTTCTGATTTTATCTGAGCATTCTTTCTTTTCAGTCTAGAAAAATTTTATCAATTTTCTTTGTCGTTTCACAAAACAAACAATTTTGTTGATCTGTTTTATTGTTTTCTAGTCATTTTTTTTGTTTCTTCTGTGATCTCTATTAACTTTCTTCTTTTTACTATTTTGTTAGGTCTAGTTTGTCTCTTTTAGTCTAACTCCTTGAAGTGTAAAGTGAAATTGAGAACATTTTTCCTTTGTGATATAGGCATTTATTGCTAACAAATTCCTTCTTAGAGCTTCTTTTGCTTCACTCAAGAGTTTTGATCTGTTTTGTTTCCTTTTTTATTGATCTCAATATATTTTTGAGTATCACTCAATTTTTTCCTGACCCATTCATATTATTTACTTTCTACAAATACCGATGGTTTTCTAAAGCTCCTCCTATTGCTGATTTCTACACTCATACTATTGCTGTCAGAAAAGATATGTATATGACTTCAACCCTTTTAAATTTAAATCTTCTTTCATGGCTTCCCATCTGACCTATTCTGGAGAGTGTCACATGTGTGTGTGAGAAGAATGTGTATTTTGCTGCTGTTGGTTCAGGCCCATTTGGCCTGAAGTGCAGTTCAAATCAAGAATTTCCCTATTGATTTTCTGTGGAAGGCTTGTCCATTGTTAAATGTGAATGTAGATCAGTCTCAGTCACTCATTCTCTTCAGCAGTGGCTGTTATGTCAATATAAAAACTAGGTCAATTTTGTTCTTCTACTAGCAGGATTTTTTCTTTTTCTTTTTCTTTTTCTTTTGGTTTTATTTTCTCCTTGTTACATGTGAAATAATTTTTTTTAGTGGTTAAAAACTGTGTATTCTATACAACTGAAGGTCTGATTTTTGTTGTCTTTTTTCTGTGAGGGATTGTTTCTAGGTTTCGTTCTGCTGGGTCTAGGATAGATTTTAATTATCAGATTTAATTAGACTTCTTCCTGTTTTGTTTCTTAACTTAATGCACAGGTGTTCAAGGAAGTGTCACCATTTTAGGTGCTTGAAGCTGTCACATCTCCCACCACTGGTGTTCACACACATCTCTCAGCCTCCGAGTGCTTTCACTCTTCCAGGCTCTGTGGTGGTGGTGAGTAACGAAGAGTTTGGGTGAAGATTCTGAAGGCTCTTTGTGTAGATTTCTGGTGGCCCCCTGCCCCCAGCTCTTTAGTACACTGGCCCACAGTGATCAGCTAAGCCCAGCAGTCCCTTCACTCTGGTATCTGTTTCCTCATCTGACAAATGAGTTTGTGGCCTTCTAGTGATCGATTTCCTTTATAATACTACTTAAAATTTTCTATTTCAGTTTTCAAGACATGGAAAAAGTCTTGTGAAAGCTTCCCCTCTAATTGTTATTTTATCGATTTCTCTACTTTGTGACAAATTGGAGATTCCTTGCTGTATAAATGATGGAATGAGCACCTGCCCTCTGAGGAGTTTCACCCCAGCCTGAGGATCTGTGTCTTCCCAGGGAGGCCAATGACAGCCTTAACGATGGAGGACACCGTTTTCACAAGAATGGTATTCTCTCCCATGTCTTCCCTGATCCTGACCAAATGATATTATCATCCAACTGTATATTTTCAAAATATTTCTGTCCTAAGACTCAATTAGTTTGTAATTAATAATTATAGTAAAATAAAACTCCAGTAATGGGAATATCAAATTGAAGTTTCTGAGAATTTAAGTTTGTACACATGCTCTATTTTTACCAGTAAACATCCAAAGAAGAATGCATGTCCAGAAGGCATAAAAATTAACCAAGATGTATATAAATAGCACTCACAATTTCAGAGCAATCAAAACTGCATTTTGCGAGTGGACATCAGAGAAAGCACAGTTGGTTTTTGCCACTCCTTTCAACCACACCACCACTTACAGTGCATTTTCTTTGAGGATGACAGACACGAATGCAATCAATTTTATCTTTGTCCATTATGTGCTTTCTTTCTCAAGAAACTGAACTTTGACTGAAGTCACACAGGAAAAGGCAATGCTAGGCTCTTTTTAGAAATCAAGTGAATGGATGAAATGGATGGCTGCTGGGAGTTTTATGAGCTGTGCTGACATTGGCTTGAAGAAATGCATTCTACACATCTTGCCAGGAATACTGCAACTCCTTGAGAAGCAGTTTCTGCAGTGATAAAAAGCAATTCTGGTAAAAGGCTCCCTCACAGAATTATAAAATGTTAGATGCAGTAGGAATACTAGAGATCATCTGAAATCTGTTAGGTTCACTGTAAGAAACAGACACTTTGTCTAAAATAGGGTAATTCTGGAAGAGTTTTATAAAGGCACCAATTACAAAGGCATGGGAAGTGCGCAGGCAAATGATGGAGGGTGCCAGGAGATGGTGCAGCTCCTTGTTTCTAATAGCGAGGGAGGAAAGGAAGGACTTGGTTGAAGTAATTCAATCACCCCCATCCCAGGCCAACCAGACACCACTCTACCCCAACCCCACCAGCACAGCTGCACTAGGGACTCACATCACCATCAGCCCTGCTGTGGAAAGCAGCCACTACCTCCCCCTTCCCAGCCTGGTTCCCTGCATGTTCCCAAGCCTTGTGCTTGGGCAACCACTACCCCCTGTATGTTCTCAAGTCTTGTTCTTGCCAGATAACCACAATTCCCTTTCACGGAACTCCCTCCTTTCTGCGACCCTACAAAGGAGCCCATAGCCTGTACAACAGTTGCTGGTATGGTCTCTAGTGCCAGAGCATCCCTTTCAGGTTTGCTCTAAAATAAACCCATCCTGTGAGCACTATGTCTGGTTTTTTTCCTTCTTTTTTCTTAACAGTGGAGAGCGAGACAGAGAAAGGACCAACTCAAGAGGGTTTACTAACTTCATTGAGCACCATGGCCAGCTTAGCAGTAATGCAGAGACAGAGCCGAGGGCTTAAAACTGGTCTTCCTCTCTCCTGTCTCCTGCCAGTGCTCTCCACAGACCTAACCCAACTGGAAATTAGACTTTGAAGGGACCTAAAGATGCTGTCTGTACAGAGTAATTGCCCAGGACAGACAGCATGTGCAGAAGGACAAAGAACAGCAAGAAAAAGAAACAA
>RJWT010028609.1:0-15158 GCA_004365215.1 Cuniculus paca | reverse complement strand
TGTGTTCGTTTCTATTTTTAAAAGGGTTTTTAAAACTTTTGATTATTTTTCTAGTTTTTGTTTACAAGACCTGTCAGAAAGACACAAAATACCCGCCTATGGAGAAGGCCCAGCAGAGGTTTTGATATCATTGGCTGAGTAAGCAGTGTTTCTTTGTTCCATAAGAAAGAAGGACAGTAACAGTAATCAGGATGGTTAATAGTCAGATTTAGAAATAAACTACCCCCCCAGATTTGCTCTTCTCTGTACATTCAAGTTGAATGCACTTGTCTGTTCACCAATGATGCCTTTAATACAAAGAGCAAAAGAAAAACAATGACAAACTCATATTCCTAAGCATTACCCTCAGGGATTCTGATTTGGCTGATTTGGGGTAGAGTGCAGGAATCTGCATTTTGAAAGCCCTCTAGATGATCTAAGGCAGAGAGTCCTTGGAACCACTTGCAGAAAAACTGACTTAGCAGGTCTATTGTTCAAATGATGTATCTACTATTACTTTAGTGTAAAGTAACTTTAAAAAGAATATATTTAAAATGTTGATACCTCACCCAGAGCTCAACAGAATCAAAACAAAACAACCCTAAAATAACCTCCTTTCTTCTTCAAACAACAACATATTCAAGTATCAAAGAAAAGAAACAAATTTTATTTTGGGATTAGACATCTGGACTGTCATCTATACATTGTAAAGAATCTGCTGACATGCCAGGCTATGAAGCTGTAACATGATCTCTTCCACAACTCAGCTCAAATCTACCTATTCTGCACTATTTGTGTGGAAATGGGTTCACACTACTTGGTAGATTTACCCATGGTGACACTGGACTACTAGGTTAATGACATGGGAGAGTAGAAGAGGACTGTGTGCTCCCTGTAGAAAATTAATTCCCAAGAGAACACAAAGAGTGGCACGTAGTAAGCTCGTCTCGATCTACCAGTCAGGCAAATCATTTACTTCTCCTACAGTGAAGTACATCAGGAGTGGAGAGAGGCCAGGAGCAATCTAATAGTGGGATGTTCTTCAGAGAGAAGTAAATGTGGACGAACATAAGCATGGTGTGAAAGGCCGGGAGACACACAAATGGGCAGGGTGTGGATCCTGATTTCCAAGAGATGACAGTCTAATGGAGCACACGATAGACAAATAGATCATTAAATTATAGTAAGAACAACCAAGACATCAGGCTAAATACATTTACTATTTATTCTCAAAAGTCTCATGAGGTCAAATAACTTGCTTGGGGTAATAAACATCGATTCAAATCTGTTCTGTGCAACTCAAAACCTTTTTTCTTAATCATCTCAGTTTGCTTTTTCTTGATCTCCATACCTCAGTAGATCTCTCCCTCTTATAAGCCACAGTAACGTCTGCTTTTCTGTATTCACTTAGTACTTATTTATTGTCTTGCAGTACCATTAATGCTTTCTTCCTATGTAATTCTATTTGGTGGAGTTAAAGAATGTGACTTCATCTTTATCTTTTTTTTTTGGAGACAATGTCTTGCTGTGTAGTTTAGGCAGCCTTGAACTCACGATGTAGATCAGGCTGGCCTCAAATTCCACAATCTTTTTGCCTCAGCCTCCTGAGTGCTGGAGTCACAGGCACACACCACCACTTCCGGTTTTTGTTTTTTTTTTTACACTTTTAAATTTAAATTATTCTTTGAAGTAATAAGCCACTAATACAGATCAGTTATGGAATGGGTCCTTCCTTAGTGCCCAGAGAAAGTTTACATCTATTTCAACATGAAAATTTAGACCTCTTCCAACTTCTTAATTTAAAGACACTCCTAGTGATCAACTTTTTCTAAGTAAATCAACATATTCAACTTGACCCTCTTTATGACATGGATATGCCTAGAAATAACATTAAGAAGCTTAAAAGGAAAAACTTCAGACGCAGATAGCTTTTTATATTACAAATTGTCACTAATTAATTTCTATGCAGTCTTTCCTTTGTGCTGTTTCCAAAACACAGTGGTAGTAGAACACCATTTGTACTTTGTTGGGAAGGAGCACAGTCAGATCATGATTCTGGAGTCAGATTTGGGTCTGAATCTGTTATGGTTTGTGTCCAGGTGGCCCCTCAAGCCTCATGCAGTCATGGAGGCAGCTGAATCTGATGTTTGTGATTGGTTTGTTGTCTAGTGCTGGGATTAGTGGTGTGAGTGCTGCACTCACCCAGGGGTGGAACCAGCATACAATATAAAGGAGGGAAGGAGGCGTGTTTTCCTCCTCTTTTGCCGTTTTGCTCTTGTTGCCTGTGGGCCTCCATGAACAACTGCCTCACAGCCACACCACCCTGCCTTGGAGCCAGCTGAGTATGGACTGAAATCTCCAAGAACTGTAAGAAATAAACCTTCCCTTCCTTCATGCTGGGCATCAGGTATTTTGTCTCAACAATGAGAGAAAAGTAATGAAGATGGAGTCCAAAAGCGAACATTTCTTAACAATATATGTTTAACCCCATATTTTGACTTCTTGGTTTCCCCACCTACCAAACTGGGATAAACAGTTTTCATAAAATTATTATGAAAGTTAAATGAAGACATGTATATAATAAAGCATAGTAATAAGCTCCCAGTAAGCCCTCATAAATATCATACCTATATTTTATGACATGACCAAACAAGACCCAACTTCTCAGGCTACTGTCCCACCTAACCTTGCAGGCAAGCAATGACCTTTGATCCCATTTTTAACATAGCCTGTTTCGGCAGTCTCTTAAAAGACACATTAAGACTACATCTTCAGTGGTTTCTTGGTGGTTTGCCAGCCTCCTTTTTCACTTTTTCTTTCATTTCTTTTACATTTCTCTTTCATTATTAATTTTTACAAAATATTGGGTTTCAATACATATATTTTGATCCTATTTCCCTCATTACCATCCTTTATAGCCAGCCCCTCTCCTTCCCCTTATCCTCTTCCTCTTGTCTGATAATACTTTTCTTTCTGATTTTTTAGATTCAACATATTAGGGAAGATGTGTGGTATTTGCCTTATTTCATTCAACATAATGGTCTCTAGATCCATCCATTTTTCCTATAAATGACAAAAATTTGTTTTTCTTTACAATTGAATAATACTCAATTTTATATATGTACCATATTTTCTTTATCTATTCATCTGCTGATGGGCACCTAGGTTGATTTTATATCTTGGTTATAAATTGTGAAACAATAAATATGGGTATGGTAGTATGGCTGACTTTAATTCCTTCAAGTATATACCTGAGAGCAGTATAGCTATCAGATGGTAGGTATACTTTTTGGTTTTTTGGAGGAACCTCCTTACTGATTCCCACAGTGACTGTACTAACTTACATGCCCACCAGCAGTGCAGAATAATTGCTTCTATGCCTTTCCCTTGTATCCTCATCATTTATTTACTGTTTTAAGTATTCTTGATGGTAGCCATTATGCCTGGGGTGAGATGGAATCTCAGTGCAGTTTTGATTCCTCTGATGGTTAAAGATATTGGACATTTTTTCATATACTTAATGGTCATTTGTACTTCTTTTAAGCAGTGTCTATTCAGTTCATTTGCCAACTCATTAATTGGATTATTTGGGTTTTTTGGTGCTAGATTTTTTGAATTCTTTACATATTCTAGATGTTAATCCTCTGTTGGAGGAATAGCTGAGAAAGATTTCCCCCCAATCTGTAGGCAGCCTCCTTTTTCTGATGGCTGTGTTGCTAAACACGTAATTCAATAGTACTGGAGCCCTAGTATCCTTTCTGCCTAGATCCCTTAGAGAGAATTGTTATAAAGTTCCCCAACTTTTCAAAAGAAGGATGAATTTTAATCTGAGAATTTTCCTGAAGTTTCTTTCTTTAGCCAGACTGCTCTCCTTGAATGAGGACCAGGTATAATGGAGTAGACAGAGCCTGGCTTTGGAGCCAGGAAGATCTATCAGACACACAGTAACTATATGACCTTGGGCAAGTCACTTAAACTCTCTTAGTCTCAATCTCCTCAGCTGAAAAGTGGATGGAAATTCCATACTTGCTTACCTTAGGGTAAATATGAAAATTATTTAAAAATAATGTATGTGTTATGGCTCATATCTAGATGTCTCCCCGAAGTCTCATGTGGTCATAGGTGGGTCTTTTTGGAGATGGCTGAATCTAGGGTATGTGATGCTGAAATCAAGGATGTGATGCTGGGATTGATTCATAGTGAGATGCTGGGATTAAGGCTGCCCCTCCCTGAGTGTGAGTGTGAATAAGGGTAAATAGCCTAGATAAGATAAGGGACAGAAAGAGGGTTGCTGCATGTCTCTTGTAGCTTACTGCTTGCTGCCTGGAAGCCTTCTGCCTGACATAAACTGTTTCTTCTCTGTGATGCTCCTCTGCCAAGCCACCTTGCCTAGTAGCCAGCCACCTATGAGCTGAAGCCTCTACAAACTGTGAGCCAAATAAACCTTTCCTCCTTTAACTTTGAGTGTTGGGTATTTTGTCTCAGCAACAAATAGCAATGGTACATAAAGTGCTTAGCACAAATTTCCAGTACATATTAAACATAATAAATATGAGTTCCTGTCCCTCTTTGTTTCTTGCAAGTCACTTGGCAAATAACAGATGACCAAAATATATTTTCGGCAATTTGATTCATTCCTTCATTCTTTTCACTTTTTCGAAAAGGATATAGAAAACCTCAGGAGTACACTGCAATCAACTGTGTGTTCAAGCACATGTGTAAACAATTACCTTCCCTTAGAAAAATAAGATATATTCTATGTCCGGAAATACAATTCATTTATTTAATGTAAAAGCTAGCTAAAATCAATGAGCTAAAGTTTTTTTTTTTTTTTTTTAACTTAAAGTCCTACAGAAGGGCACTACACTCTGTGGTCCTA
This sequence comes from Cuniculus paca, assembly GCA_004365215.1. Taxonomy (NCBI): domain Eukaryota; kingdom Metazoa; phylum Chordata; class Mammalia; order Rodentia; family Cuniculidae; genus Cuniculus; species Cuniculus paca. Next base: position 10,300 of record RJWT010028609.1, on the reverse strand, counting down.
ATCCAAATGAGTTTAGACAGCAAGGTAAGATACAGAAGTGGTGAACCTGGCATGAATTGGAGAGTCTGTAGCACATAAAGGCATTAAAAAAAGAAAGAAAAGAAAAAAACGTGTGTGTATCAAATCAAAGGTGTAAACTTCTGTGAGTTTGTGACCTCTGTTTTAGTAAAATAGTCTGAAAGCCAGTGGGGAGGTTGTCTTCTTAATGGGTGTCGTGGGTCTCTCTTCAGATGCAAGATGACACACAGGATTTGTGAGATTTTTCAGCAGTTGCTTTTCTGAACAACCTGCTTCTTTCCAGGTGTAGCCACTGGGACCACACAATTTCTGAATCTCTGTTTACTGTGTGCTGTAGAAGGTCAGTCTGCTCATGTTTGCGGTCTGAACGGTTCTCTCTTCTTTTCATATGATTGGGACCTACTTTAGTTGAGAAATTCAGGATTTCTTCCAGACCCCTTGAGCCAGAAATTATCACACAGAGGTCCTTCGAACATGGTATGTACAGCCACTGCCACCCAGTCAAGCCTAGACACAAAACCAAAACCTTGAAAATCTACTATTTCCATTGACTTAACTTCTTAAGTACTTGGAAGAGCTGTGGGTAGCCTATGGGCCAGTATATTCAGGCTAGGTGCTCTCACCATTCATAAGCACCTAATAATTGCCGGTTGGTTTTCCAGTTTAATTCATGGTTTCATGATGATTCATTGCACTGTTTATCCACAGATAAAGGAATCACATAGGTCTTGGTACAAGATGCTTTGAAAGAAAAAGAGGCATGGGTGTGATTACCTTACCAGCTCCATGTGAATGAAGTCTGGACAAATCTTCCGCCTGCCCATCTGACTCAGCACGTCTGGTGGTGACTCTGAAGCTGAAACATGGGATGTCGTACATTCCAGAGGAAGTATTTTCAAGGACTGTTACCGGTACCTACTTCTTGTTTACCAGTGAGCAGACAAACTACAATCTCCAAGGTTGTGCCTACTTCAGATAGTGCCAAGGTTCACCGGAGTACCGGAAACTGAATTTCCTTTCTAGTTCTGATTTACGTTGGCTCCATCCCCACTCCCTCCCTCCCCTCAAATGAACAATCCTCTCCCCTATTTGAAATTCTAGTTGTTGGTTTACCTTAGCCTTTAATGCATCTCCTTTTTCTGAGCCTTATATTTATAATTTATAACTTCCCATGAGGGTATTTCTAAAATTACTGACATAAGGGCCAGTACCTAACATAGAAATACATGAAGACAGTGTTACTTTTGCATTACAGGGAGAAAAGGAATTAAGCTATTCTTTATGGTGAAATAATCTGATGCCAAGAATATATGAAGTAATTTACTGATAAACTCTACTGAGAGTTACTTTTAAAATAAACGCCTTAACGAAATCACCAAAGCTACCTTAGAGAAGCTTTTCAATTAATTTATCAAGGCCCCAGGATCATCATTTTTAGACAAATTTAAAATATGCTAAAAGAAATGACTTTTAATAACAAACAGGCCCCATTTGGAGTGATGAGTCAACTTAACTGTGAATAAAAAATGCATTAAGCCTCTTTCTAAATGAAAAGGATTTATGAAGCAATAACTGTAAATAATAAACAAGAAATTGTTTTCCCCATGAACAAGCTGAATGTGTTCATTTCAAACAAAGAGCTTCTGCCATCTTGGATGAAGACCAGGTTTCTCTTTTTCTGTCAGAGCGTCACTTTCCTTTCTTCCCTGTTACTGTCTGAACAGGACAGCTTGCCATTCATTTAGAGCTGGGTTCAGGAGTTGCACACATGCATACGCTATATAAAATGCAGGCCGCTCACCACACAGACAGCCTCCCGGAGACCATAGCTTTGTAATGTCTCCATGGTGTGTCTGGTGGGCACTGTGGGGTGGAGCGGGCAGTGCCATGCAAGACCAAGACGCAGGGTTTGTTTTCCCTTTGTAGATGCACAGAGTCTTTGTGAAAAGATGAGCATCATTTCAAATATCCCGGGAATGTGACTGTTGGGCTGTTTTGTTCTATGTTCCAACATTTTTTCCTTACGAAGTTGGAGGAGGTGGTTTTGTTCCAGAGCGCTACGTAAACAAAGTATTCCTCTAACCCCAGGGACTGTACTTCCTGCTTCTCACTGCACACCATGCCAGAACGGAAAGCAGAAAGCACCTAAACCCTCCACACGTCACACAAATTCCTCTCCCTAAAAGCAGATTACTCTATATCCTGAAAGACCTCAGACTCAACTCAGAAAAATCCACATAAATTTTATAGGATTGGGGGGAAGATTTGCGAAGTCAAGTTGCCATTTCAAGTGCCTTTTCTAACTATTGCCAAAGGAATCATACCACTCTGTGTAATATGATTGAAGTGATTATTACTGGGATCGGATAGAATTCATCAGTTCAATCAACAACCCTTATGCAGTGCCCCTCTTGAGTCAGGCACCGTGGTGGTATTTGTGAAAAACAAACGTGCAAAGATAACTTAGTCCAGCCTTTAGGAGACAAAAATCTATAATTTAAAGCAGGACTAGCATGTGAAGGGTGTGCCAGCAGTATAAAGAAAGGTCGACCTCACATAGGCAGCCCCTTAATGAAGAAGACTGCCACGGAGGAACTGGCTCTGAGCTCATCTTTGCCACAGCCTGATCCTCATGGTCTGTCGCACAGCTGCTGGTTTGGAGGAACTGCCCTTGCTCCCCAGAGTAGAGTTGTCACAAAATAGAGTGGGAACTTTCTGATTTTTAGCCAATGAGAGTCTGCATGGCTAGTTGCATTAACAACCAGGCATTTCCGGCAGTTTCCAACATTTCTGGGAATTTTCTCATCCAAAGAACTGGAAGGCAGCTCCATTCTCTGACTTCTTACTCATGCTTTCTTTGTATTACAGCAATAACTTTTTTTTTTTTTAAGAAAGAGTCTTGGCTTATGTTGTTTGACAGAACCATTTAAGCCTTAAAGGGTAAATACTGAAGCAAAGGTATATAGAAACTATTTAGAGATGTGTTCAGGATTACTCAATGCACATATCTAGCTCGTTCCAAATTGATCTTCCTATGATATGAAATGAATCTATCATAACATATCAAAACTAAATCAAGATTAAAAGCAACTAACTATAGTCTACTGAGATTTATGGTATAGAACTCAGGCATTTTTAAATTACTACTGGATATCTAAAATCATTCATTCATTTACTTATCATCCATCAAGAGTTTATTGAGAGCCTGAAATACAGTACGCATCAAGGCCTGGCAATCCTTTTAAGGCTGGGCCAATATATACATGGTTACCATTCTAAAGTGGATATTGTATGCTTACATTTTATAGTCTTCCACAGATGAGCTTGAAATTAACACAGCCTGGAAGATGTCTTTCAAGGCGTCTCTGCATTGGTGGGAGACACAGAATCTAACAATAAGGTTGCTTGGTTCTTAATTATGTCTGCAGAATTTCGATGCTACATATTTCCTTCAAAGCCAGCTGCTGTGTTCTGTACAAATTATCTCTCAAATTTGTTGCTGTTCCTTTTGCTTGGATCATATGAACCTTATGAATATATGCAAGAGATTTCTTACACTGTTGAGACTGTAACAACAATTCACATGAAGCATTTCTGAACAGTGGCCCCCATGGAAGACTGGGAAAACCTTCCGCATCTGAGGCAACAGCTCAGCGCTGCTGAAGATCCAGGAAGCAGGGCACAGGCATAGGAACAAGGGTAACATCTCTGCATGACTTCCAGCCCTGACTAGAGTTTTATTTCAGGGGTGGAGAGGAAGAAAATACAGACCTTAGCACCTCTTCCAAAATGCAGAATCTAGACTCCTACCTTCCCTTATTACCTTTGCCTGTATATACTATAGCTCTTTAGCAGATGCAAATCTATGATCCTTTCTTATGTGTTGTATGCAAATCAGTACACAGCTACTTACTCTGTTTGGGGGTTATGCCCTGGTGTGCTTCCTCAGATGCCTGCATCGCCATACCCTTTGGCACCCTGAGTTCCACCATGAAAGGTTAATTCCCTTGGGTACTAGTACTTGCTGATCTTTAAGGTTCCCTTGGGCCATTCAATAGAAAGAAACAACCAGAACACTCATTTTCTGTTCATTGATGTGTTCATCTAGTCTACATTAATTTTTCACAGCAACTCTGCGAATTGGGTGGATTGACTATTCAGTAATTTGTCAGAGGTCACAAATTAAGAATGTGAATCTATGATTTTTCTGTCTTCAAATGCCTGTTCCTTTTATCACATCCAACTACCATCCTGTCACCTTGAAAGACTATATCCTGAGCTTATTCACTGGCAGCCTGCAGACTAATTTTTCCTCTAGACAGAATTTGTTTGACATGCACATATTTTTTAAAGTTTGCATTTGAATGCATTTTAGACAGAGAACATCCGGTCCCTGAAGTCATCTGAGTTTGCTAATGGACTACAAGGTTTGGGTTCCTGGAGCTGTTTTTCTAATAAAAGAAGAGTAAAGCCTTTGGAATGGAAAAAGACTGAATGAAGAGGCCCTGTGGCCCTCAGAGGGCAGAGGAGCAGCTCTAAGACAGAAGATAAGAAATGGTCAAGCATATAGAAATGGCCATGAGGACTAGGACCAGCCAGCCCTGTCACCCTGACCCTATCACTGGAGAACCAATGCTTACTCTTTATATGAGCAAATGACTCCTTGTTTGTCTCATCAGTAGGGCATGCCTTAAGATGTTTTTCTTCTGCAACAATTAGAATTAGTTTGTTCTCTCTTACTCACACAAAATTCCCTGCTCTGTCTGCTTGGTCATTCATAGAAGGGTTGCTAGGGTTAAGGAAAAGTTTGCACTAACATAAGAGTATTCTTTTTTTTCTGGAACAGCGTGAAGAAAATCATCACTGGAATTACTTTTTTCTTTTTTTTTCCTTGTGGTGCTGGAGACTGAGCCTTCCATAAGCATGCACTTTCTCACTGAATACACCCCCAGCCCACATCTCCCAATTACATAATTCCATCTAACTGCATTCTTAGCCTTAGAGGCTAGGAAAAGTCTTTTTAGCACTTTTGATCTTCAGCTGTGGGTAGTACTGAGCTGATAAATCAGGAGGAAATGTGTTTGAAGTATACTGTATCCACCTAAGTTTGTTATAAATGTTACTGATAGGAAGAATGGGTAGCATACAAAAGTGTTGAATATTCTTCTTTTTTTTTTTCCCTTACCATTGTCATTCATTTAATTCTTTCAGACTGAACAGAATCAGGAAGGGCAGCCTTTCCTGACACCAGAAACTAGAGTGTTCTGGGATAGGAAGGGAGTTCTGCTCTTTTGTAAATCCCATCCTCCATTAGAGGGTGAATATTCTTTACTATTAATTTTATTTTGCCAAGTGATTCCCATGGAATGCTTTTGTTGTTTTTTGCAGAGCTTGTGCATCAGAGGGCAAACTAGTAGTGACTGTCAATCAGTGTAGTTCCAACACAGCTGTTGGTTGATATTTTTTTGTATACGTTGATAAGCAAGACAAGAGAAACAATGAAGACAATTATTAGAACTCCTTTGACAATAATGGGAATGACTTTTGATAAATTGCATAACAGTTTTTGAATCCTGGAAAAATATTTCATCATGTTTTCCTCAATGTAATGGCTAAACATCAACACATTAAAAATTTCTTTCCATTTTCCTTTTGGCTTTTTTGATACTCATTTTTGGTATGTTGCCTGGGCTGGTCTCAAACTCCTGGACTCAAGCGATTCTCCCTTGCTTCAGCCTCCCAAGCAGCTGAGACACACCCAGCTTAACAAATTTTTAATTTAACTTGCATTATTTAAATATTCTCCATCACTTTTGCCTAGTTAATCAGTAAAACAAGTCAAGTCCTTATTTGCAGCATTTACTGATTCCTATGTATAAATATTCCACTAGGGCCAGTTCGGAGCTACCAGTGTGACACCATTGCATGCAGAGCTGGGGAGAGATGCGGAGAAGCACACTCTTCTATAATGTTTGTTGTACAGAAATAGTTGCTGCAAACAATCTCAAGGGGACAGCTAGTGCAAGATACAGTACTATAATTAGGTAGTGATAAGTTTTAAATATTTAGGGCCTTTGCTTTTTAATATAACTCATTTAATTTTAAGTGAACAAAATTTGATTCTTAATAATGGCTGTATTTATTTAAGCCAGTTTGAAAAAATGAGGAAAGAAGGTAATGTGAGTTCATTGTTTGCCTTCTTTGACCTTGCTCCAATTTAAATCCATACTTTTGTTTCTCTTTTTACATCATGCATTCATTTTATTTCTAGCTGTGATTTTGCTATACTTTATGTATCCTCATAATAGCAAAATGAGGTGAAATGTTTTTATAATTTCAATTAGTTCTTCACAAATCATGTTTTAAAATTATAAAATTATTATAAAACATAAAACTTCTATTAAAGATTCAAATATGGAAGGTTAAAATTGCACTGGACTTAATATAGCCACATACATTTGTTAAAATTTATTAAATTATATGCTGACAAATTTAGGGACTGGGGATGTAGCTCAGCAGTAGGGCACTTGCCTAGATTACACAAGGCCCTGGATGGATCACCAGCACTGCAAAAACAAAAACAAACTGTGAATTTTATTTTATAGAAATTATATTTCAATAAAACTAACTTTAAGCCAGGCAGGTGGTGCATGCTCATAATCTCAGCACTTGGGAGGCTGAGACAAGAGGGTTGCCAGAAGTTTGAGATCAATCTGGGGACATAATGAGTTCAAGGTCTACCAGAACTACATAGTGAGACCCTGTCTCACAAAACAAAACAAAACAAAACCTAATTTTGAAGAAAAGTAAAAAGTCATCTTTCCTCCCCAGCATATTGTATCTTTCTTGTCTCTTTTTTACTTTTCCCTGCCAATAACTAATGTTAAAATTTTGATTCCAAGCCTTCAGACCTTTTCTTACACAGGTTTATACTCAAACCAAAACCTGTTTATCCTCCTGAATTTGGCAGTCAAGGGCCTTGAACATCCCAGTTCAGAGACCTCTACTCCACTTCTCTAATCTTGTTTTCTTTTTTATAGCTACTTAATTCCCGGCTACCAGAAGACACAACTGCTGATGGGCAGCTCCAGGTTCTGAGCCATCGCAGTCTCTAAATACATCAGGTACGGTAAGCACATTGAGTGTGACTTGCTCAGACTGCCATTTTAGTGAGACAAGGTTGACAAATTTCACTCATATTTTAGGACGGGATTTCTCGACCTCAGCATTAGTGACATTTTGGGGTGCATAACTGTCTGTTGTGGGCTGTCCTCTTCCTTGTAGAATGCTTCGTTCCTTGGCCTCTGCCTACTGCATGCCAGCCCATCCTCCAGCCCTCCCTACGCCCCACATTGTGACAACTAAAAATGTCTCCAAATGTTGCCAAGGTTCCTTGGGTACAGAGTTCTCTGATTAAGAACCACCGTGTTAGGAGAAAGCTATCACATCAATTCATATTTTAGGAGAGGGCAGATACAGGAACAGGAGGGAAAACAACCAAAAAAACAAAGAGAACAAAATCAAACTTCCAAGTAAGGATGTAATTTATTCTTCCTCTGAACTAATAAAATCCCTGATAGGAGATAGACTGATGTTTAAGAAAACAGTTGTTGACCCTACATGTTGTTTACGAGAAACCCAAATCCCCCTGAATCACCACAACCAAATTGTGGCTCATGTCAACGGCTGATTCAGACAGTGGTTTTTCCCCACCCCCTACTATACTTTTTTTCTTCTGTTGGTGCTGGAGGATTGAACCTAGGGCCTTACCTAAGTAAAACACACTCCACTGCTGAGCTATACCCCTAGCCTCCCATGACACCTATTTTGACTTCTGCCCCTTCTGGCCTTCGACATACTGCTTTAGTTCAATTAAGTCAAGGTATCCAAGTCATTTCAGAACAGATGATTATTGAAAAGCTCCAGGGAGACAGCGTCACAGAGCTGGCTCTCTGTATAGGGATTTGCAGCAGAGTTTGGCATGTGCTAGGCGCTCAGCCATATTTGTTGAATATTAAACGAATGAATGATCTTTTAGCAGTGTGCTTCGGCATTTCCACAACTCTTAAATTCCCCCGATACAATTCCCTATAAGATTCACTCTAAGTCAAACCGTCAGTGAAGAGCATGCAGAGCTGCCAGTCGGCACCGCGGCCGTATCCTTCTGTGTGATCGGTACCGGTTTCCGAGTCTTTTACTTTAATCAGCTTTGTTAGCTCTCCAGAAATCCTTCTCAAATTCCCCTAACAAATTCAGAGATGGGGCCAGACTAACTTCTTATCCAAACAGAGATCTGGGCTTCCTTCCTCCTTCCACTATTCTTAGTTATAGAACTTGGTATCGTGTTTGTTTTCGAGCCACAGGACTTCAGAGCTGGGAAGGAAGGCAGTTTTTTCTGTTAAAAGTCTGAGAGTCTATGTGCCTAGTGAGAATTAGTGAAAGAAGAGTTCACTTCAGATGAATTTCTTTTAATGTGTAAACATTAGGAACAGAAAGAAAGGCACTATATGGAAAACATGATAAATAGCTTCCATTCTGGAAGCATTCCCCCTTAAACAATCACAGCATTTTAGAGAAAGGTAGCACTTCATAAGCATTTGGATTTTCATAATCTAGGTGGGAATGAGGCATGATTTTCCTTTGAAAGTGAGGCATTTTTCTAAAATGCCAGTTATTTTACTCATTATGTCATTCTGAATGGTTTTAGGTGGGATTTTCTGTTCAAGGATAGAGCAATTTGCTTTCTTAGGAGTTTCTCTCCCTGCCCTCTATGCTGGTGTAGGAAGAGATGTCTGGTGAATTCTGGACAGAGCCAGTGTCTCTAACGGCGTGGTCTCTGAATTACCTGTATCGGAGTCACACAGCTGCTCCTGGGCTCCATTGTGGTCCTGCCGAATCAGAATTTCTCATGGTGAACCCCAGGATGTGATGTGTATTTTACATGTGAGTTTTGTGAAATTCTTGGGGATTTTTTACATTCAAGAGCCACTCACAGACCACTCAAATTTAATTAATGGCATCTTCATACCTGAAACATATCATTATTGCTATTGATAAATCCAACTCCTAAGAGCTGACCTATCTTGATTCTTTATCGTTTGTCAGGGTGTGCGTGTGTGTGTGTGTGTGTGTGTGTGTGAGTGTGTGTGTGTTTAAACTCTTTAACAGAAAGTCATCTTGGGTATGCGGTCTCAGCTTTGAACTTGGTCTTAACTTTAGGAAGAAATACAAGGAAATGGCTTTGGTAACCTATTTCAAAATAACCTTTTACCCCTGTAGGCAGGGAGTGTTGTGAGCAATGCAGGGACCCAACTGTGGCAACAGAACTGTTCAGGGAACATAATTGAAAAATAAGGTTTAGGAATATTCTTAAAGATGGCTGGACTAATGACAATTTGAAGGTTAAAAACAGGGAGGAAATATAAGTAATGATCAGAGCAGGGTAATACTTGAGGGATGGTTTTGCAGGAGTGGGATAGCAAATTTACTGTTAATTCATTTCTCTTGCATGCCATTTTTTGAAAGGGTGGCCCAATGTCAGGGAGTGGGGATGTTTTCTCCAGGGACTGGAGAAAAATTCACAGTTAAACTGTCACTTCAAATTTTTTGTCTATGTTTAATAATATGCTTTACTAATCTTCAGCCAAGCAATAGGATACTCCTCAACCCAAGGCATTTAATACATGTGATTTCCAGAGTAACCCAAAACTCAACCGTCCTCTTTCCAGCTCAACTGACACATTTCTTAATCCCCTCAACACCAAAGGTATTGCTGTTGGCACGGCCGTGAGATCACTGGGGTCATGCTGTAATGTACAACCTTGTGAGACAGGAATAATCATGTTGTTTTTCCTTTCAATCTTTTGCCAAATGAGTTTAGTCAAGAAAAAAAATCTGATGCTGCTAGAGATGCAAGATAGGCAAATGTTGTTAAAGTCATTTTTGGGGGGTGGGGTGGGGGTGGGCTTTGCGTGTGAACAGATAAAGATAAAAACAAATAAATAGTAAAGGACAGAGCCTCCAAATTTGGATGAGCACGGATTCCAGCGCTGCCAATGGAAACTGCCATGGCGCCAACCCCGCTAGTGTCTTACAAGCGTAGACGCTGGCTGCCTACCAGAGCTGCTGTCAGTTGGACATGTCTGAGTACCACTCAGTTCCCTAAACACGAATCTAGGTCACTGAAATCCAGCAAAATACTTTTGCCCACCAATTTTCCATGGTTTGTTTCTTTGTGTGAGGTGGGGAGAATGGAGTCCATGGTGACAGGGCAAGTATAAAT
>RJWT010028608.1:0-15164 GCA_004365215.1 Cuniculus paca | reverse complement strand
TAATCCAATAGCTGCCAGCACAGTACAAGGGTGTGAATAACCAGGGGTTCCAGCAATGTTGCACAACTGCCTTCTTTTTTTCCCAAGGGGTTCCTGAAAGTGTCAATTTTTGCCCTTAAATAGGCCTGGCAGAATGGTCCCCCACCTAATCCCCCAGTCAGGACTGCTGGCCTGTTGTCAGAGGCAGAGTTGTGGATAACACTCCCAGTTTGGAAAAAGCTTTTTTCCATTTAGGAAGTCTGCTTTTGTAATATCAGAAATGAAGCTATGTTTGAGCTTTTCTGAAGGTCCTTAAAACATAGAAACTAAGTAAGATAATCACTTCTCTATGCTGTGTGACATTCTACTTTTGGCCCAAATCCAGACAAACACCAATTTCCTAGTTCACAGAGACCTTTTTTGTTTAATTTAATTTAATTTAATTTTATTGTACCAGGAATCAAACTCAGGACCTTGCACTTGCCAGGAAGGTGCTGTGCTACTGAGCTATCCCCAGCCCCTTTCTCTCTTATTCTAAGGTAACAAGAGAGTGTGACCTCCAAGAGTTACACAAAGGTTTGATTCAGCTCTCCAATGTATCTTTTCTGGAATGTATCTGCAACATAATGGCCAATATCTCAAAGCCATCATCTATCCAATGAACCAAGGAGTTATCTTTCCTGAGAGCCAGAAGGAAATAAGGTAAATTTGACCCCCGTCCTTTGATGTCCTGAAAATACTAATGCTGCCCCAAGATTTACACATTTTTCAGAGGGCTAATATTTTATGACTACCTCTGGCACTCCTTGTAATTACTCAAATCTGTATGAGGTACAGAGGTACAATGTTCTTTTTTTCTAGTTTCCAAACTAATTGGTTTTCAGTTAGTGAATTCTAACATGGATTTATCTTCTTCGCCTTTCAATCCTATTTGTGTTTGCCTTATGCATTTTGAAGTTCTAACATTGGGAGAATACATATTTGGGCACTTAATTTCCATGAAAAACCATTAAAGAGTCCATCAGGATAGCAGTATGAGGAGCTCTGCAGATTCACTTTTGAGAATGATCAATTAATCAACAAGCAAAATGACAGACTCACGGACAGAGCGAAGTAGACATATTATAATGTGTATCTCACATCAACCATTTAAAGTATCTGGAAAGGGCAACTAGAAATAAAGAAATATTTGCAGAGAAAAAACCATCTACTGAAACTCAGTAAGACATATGAGTTTGTGGCACTTGAATCATGACATGCTTTCCCTTCCTTCTACACCTCAGTCTGATGAATACTCTGCTCCAGTAGAGATGGCTAAAAGTATAGGGCTTTCCCTTCTCTGCTCCCAATCAATACGTATTTCACTGGAAAGGTCAGCCCATAAAGTTTTCCTCAAATTCTCCCAATTCCAAGTCACAAGAATTAAATTCCTGGTGAATATGCCCAAGAGGTCAGTGTTTCCCTTGTTCTCTCCACTTAGCTGTTACTCATAGAATAAAGATTTTCCCCCAAGCAGTGACCACCTGTAACACCAGGGTTCTAGCCACTCTCACCCCAGTGTACTCCTATGATAAGGAGAAGCTCCACACTAGGAGAATGAAGCCAAAAAGATCAGGTTCCTAAAGTATTGGATCAGAGATGTTTGTCCAGGGGAACAGGTTATCCTTAAGAATAGCTATCATATATTAAAACATGAGCCAACTGTCTGACAGGTAACCAGGGAAAAATGATAGCTGAGTCCTGTTGTCAGAAAACATTCAAAGATGGACCTGGAAAACTATCTTTCTTCAGTTTTAATTGGATCAGACTGTGAAACAATGTATACCTAAGTAGAGTAATTACTTTTCAATTAGTGTAGCCTAATATGGATTTATCTATTTATTCTTTTAATTCTATATTTGCCTTATGTATTTCAAAAGTCTGTTATTGGATGCATACAAATTTAAGTTTTTTCTGAGAGAATTTATCACTGTATTATTTTTCAATACTTTACTCAATTTCTGATAATATTCTTTGCTCTGAATTCTACTTTGCTTAATATTAATATAGCTATTCCCACTCTTTTTAAGTGCCTAAGTGGTATATCTTTTTTCAGTTATTTATTTTCAGTCCATTATGTATTTAAATTGAATTTCTTATAAGCAGCACAGTCTGATCTTGTTTCTTATCTGGTCTGATAATCTCAGCATTTTAACTGATGGGTTTAGATGACTCAAATTTAACAAGATGACAATATAACTAATGTCTACCACCATGTTAGCTTTTTTCTGTTTAGTTTATCTGTTTTTCTTTTCTTTCCCTGTTTTATGGTTTTTCTGAGTTGAATATTTATATGCTTTGTTTTCCATCTTCTTTATTGGCTTATAAATTATACTCTTTCATATAAACTTTTTGTGATTTATCTAAACTTTACAGTGCATAATTTTAATCAATGTCTATGTTCAAACTATATGTAATTTCATCCATATTCTCTTCTTCTATTTTTCCTATATTCATATCATAATCTTACCTTCATGTTGAGACTTTATTATTCTTTAAATGTCATCCATTCGTTCTTCCACCAAATATTTATTGAACACCTATAAAATGTGAGGCTTTGAACCAAGAGCCTGAGATATTATTACTCAGGTGGATTGACTGAGCCAGACACCATGAGAAGTTATAAAAGGCCAAGTGGAAGATAAGAACAACAAAATCAATGGGGAAGTTAACTGATTAGGAGATGCTTAGTACACTACATAGATTTCTATCAAGTTTTAATTACACTCAATTTGGTATGTGTGTTGGTCTGCTCAAGTTGCTATAACAAAACACCATAAGCATAAGATACTTACTTCTCTCGGTTCTGGAGGCTTGGAAGTCCAAAATCAAGAAACTGGCAGATTCAGGATCTGGCAAGGACTTTCTAACTCATTCAGGATGTTTTCTTACTGTGTTCTCACATGGTGGAAGGGACTCACCTGATCTCCACAGTCCCTTCCATGAAAGCACTGAAGTTATTCCTGAGGGCTTCTCCCTTACGAAATGAACCCCTCTCAAAAGTTCTGCTTTGCAATACAATCGCATTAGAGGATATTTCAGCATATGAATTTTGAAGTGATACAAACATTTAAAACAAAACAATACGAGAAGATCAGATAATGATAAAGGACCTGTAGATTACAAATTGAGGCATCTGGGCAGAGGATTTGGTGATGCCATTATCTAGGTGGGGACTCTAGAAGAAGGGGCACAGGAGGTGACATGATACTGTGTGGTACAGGAGTTCCAATAACCCAATGTCAACAGCATGATCTCTAATAGGTCCACAGGCTGGCCTGAATCAGCATTACAGAAAGTGCTACAAAACAATTAGAAACACTTTTATAATGGTTATTTTTAAAGTACCTTCACACTGAACTGAACTTCTGACGCTGCAGCTTCTACTCACTGTTTTGAGTAGCAGCTCAAACCACTGCAAATCTAATTTGTAGAGTCTTCAAAACTTAATTCCCAAATAAATGCCTATAAAATAAGTGTTTCAACATCTAAGTCTATTGACTTCTATTACCATCTGCCTTTATTTCTGAGGATTTGCAATTTGGCAATGATTGTCCACATCTTAGTTCTATTTTCCTTTAGTCTTATTGGTGGTTTTAATGATTAAAAAGTGAACATTTATATGTATCAAAAAAGCTTGTGTTAAGAAATTTTAGGATCATCACTTTCTAAAAAGCAAGTCATTATTCCTTTCTGTAGCCATAGTGCAAATTTCTTTTTTAATCAGGTTTAAAATAAATAACAAAACCACCCCCTATACACACACACACACACATACGTGTGTGTGTGTAAGCACATAAACATAATCCTCTTGCTCATCCTCAGTGAATTGTAAGCTGTTTCCTCATCCTTTGGTTTCCTAACATATATTTCTTTTAGATTTTTATTCATACTCAGAGAGAGATCTGTGTTTTACTGACTCAAAAATATCATTATCACAAGTTTCTCAAAAAATGGCACCAATTATCCTTCTACCTTTAACATTATTTTTATTAAACTCATCCTCCTGTGGCAGAATAAAACCAACATATAAAGGTCTGTCCTTCAGAATCACTCAGAACAATGAGTTGTTCTAAGTTTGCAGGCCAAATCGTGCTGTCTCAATCCCGGGAGGCTATTGATAATATTGAATAGAATACATATCAGAAAAATACCTTGCTCCCTGGTTTTGTTCTTCTTTTTCTTTTTAAGACAATTATTCTTTTCAGATAATAAAATTAGCACAAAAGAAAAAATTACAACATGAAAAAGCATAGAAAAATAGAGACTGCCCATATCCCAATCAGTATTTCAGAAACTACATTTGACTTTATTGTACTTTCTTTCTGAATTTCTTTTTGCATATATTTTTACAATGAAGACTAGACCCCTTTTTGCCTCCTGTTTTTTTTTAATCTCATTTTGCACCACACATATCTTTGCATGTTTATTAAAATTCTTTTTCAACATTATTTTGAATAGCCCCAGAATAATCTGTCCTATGAATATAGCAAATTCTAGCTTAGAAATTCCCAAATTTGGGATTATTTTGTTAATTTCCAATGCTTTGGCTATTAAAATAATACTGCCACAAAAATCTTGATGTATGGATCTTTGTCTATGTTTTGGATGGAAGAGTATATAGATTCCCAAGAATAGAACTTCTGATCTGAGGAAATAAACCTTCCAAAGCACAGAGAAATTTCTGTCTTTATTTTGTCTTCATTTTTCACTAAATTGGTATCTTACCACACATATGTACTGATTTTGCTTTTTTCACTTCACATCACGTCAATATTTTCTTTTTTCTTAAACGTTCCCCAAGTGTTGAATATTTCATGTTTGATGACATTTTTATGAAAATCTCTGTGCATAAATTTGGTTACATCTAATTTTTTCCCTAGGATAAAAATAACAAGGGTGTATTTTAGCAAAAGTTGTAGTGCCTTCTTGTTATTTTTAGTTTCAATGATCATTAGAGAAACTGGATTTTTCATGGACTTGGGGGTGCAACTTTTCCTATTCTGCTTTTATGTATAACTAAAACCCATAGAATATTCATATTCTTTTTAACGGTTATGTTGTTATCCTTTGGTGTGGATATACTGCAATTCATTTAATGACACTTTTAAAGGTTACATGTTTTTAGTTTTTGATACTTCTAGCAGTGCTAAAAGGCTTCTTATTTGAGTCATGCTTAGCAAAAATTTTCCCTTTCAGGATTATAAAAGTTTTTTCCTTGACTTTCTTCTAGCTTATAGATTTAATTTTATATAAACATATTTGGAATTTATATTTAGGCCCATTGAAAATAGAAATCCGATTTTATTTCCTGCCAAACAGTCAATCATCTTCACATAATTTGTTGAATAATATGTGCTTTCCTCATTGTTTATTATGCCTATATTTGTGTGTATGTTTGGGTCTTTTAATGGGCTCTTTCTTCATATTCTCTATTTGTTAGTTTATTCTTCAAATTTCTGTAATCACAGGATCTTTATAGTACATTTAAAATCTGATAGGGAAAGTCGACACATAAATCTTCCATTTCAAAATGTTTTGCCTAGATCTATCAATGAATGCTAAAATTAGCAAACAAAACCTAAGCAGTGGTAGGATGTTTGCACATCCTTATGCAAATATTTATTAATTAGGAGAGGGAATAATGAATTTACAGAGAATTCTGCCAGATACCACTAGGATAAATAATCAAGGTTAGACTCACTAGAAATCCAAGTCAGCATGACAAACCTCCCAACCAATGCTCTCAGAAGAACCAAACACTCTTCCGAGTGACACCTAACCTCAGTCTCATCAGGCAAAAACATTGTACAAACCCACATGGAAAGACATTCTAGACAAGGCAGAACTCCACACAAGTGTCAAGCAGATGAAAGATAAGGAAAGACTGAGGAACTGTTCCACATGGTGGAAAAGACTAGGGAAGCATGCGACAGCAAAATGCAATGTGGAATCCTGACACAGCATGGGTATGGAAAACTTGGTGAAATTAGAGAATCTAGCCCATGCCTGACCTCTAGCCTGTAGTGGTCCCCAGCGATTAATTCTTCATGTTCCTTGGTTTGTAGATACATCAATCCAGTCCCTGTCTCAGTCTTCACCAGGCAATCTCCCTATATGCCAAGGCATCTTTAGTCTGTCTCTTATAAGGACATCTTCATTGGATTTAGGGTCCACCTTAATCTAGGATGGCCTCATCATCATTCTGGTCTTAATTATATCTGCAAAAACTCTATGTCCAAATAAGATCAAATTCGGAGGTGCTGCATTGACATCAGTGGGAAGGAGTGGCACTATTTGACCCATAACACAGAATCTTGTTTCCTTAGCCACAGTAGTCCCACAGCCAAAGAGGCTGTTTGGCACTGGGTACATGTTTAGCAAGTATTTGCCTAATGTCGAACAAATTGAATTCTTTTTCTTCAAAAACGCATTGGAGCTGAATATTGACTGTTCCCTACATTACATTCTGCCTATAGATCTCCTCAGATGGACTCCAATTACTCAGGTCATCTGATGGGGCTTGTAGGTATTTCGATTTAAGATCACTGCTCATCAAGTTTGAGGTACTGATAGTCTTCTCCCACTGAAATGGGGAGAAAAAATGAGGAGCAGTGGAGAGAGGAGGAACTCATTGGAGAACTCAGGAAGGGCAGTGCTAACATAGCCAGCAGGCCTGCTTCCAATCCTGGATCTGCCATTAACTCATTGTGGGTCCCAACCAACGCCAAGTTTTCCCTCTATAAAATGTGGTTGATGATAGTTCCTACCGCTTTGTTATGATGATTAAAGAAATTGATATATTAAGTACATAATCTAAAGATATAGAGCACACTGGTATAAAAATTTAAGCTATTATCCCAATGTTTTGGTGGACAAAGTTAAACGTTCTTAACACCCTGACCTACAGGGATACAACAGATTTTGCTTACTTACTACAGTGTGAGACAATATCACACACTTAAACCAACACTTACATTTTAATGAGAACCACACCAGTCCACTTCTTTGTAATCACCTCCAGATGAGAAAGAGATTTTCTTTTTATGCTGAAATTGAATCATACTACAATCATACTTTAATTACTCTAGGGAAAGAATTTTATTGAATGAAACCAAAGAGTGAGTCTTTTGAATTATATATCTGTGTCTCCAGCTTGAAATTTCCTCCTATCAGGTTTTCTCGCACCTCACTTTTCCCCCTTTTATTCACACTTTGCCCAGTGGTAAAGGCTGAAAAGAAGGAAAACACAATGATGTTGGAGTACTAGAGATTCTCTTAAGCATTGCTAACATTTTCCATTTAAATCTGTAACGTGTGCATTATTGCTCTCATATAACAAATAAATAAACTAAGACTTAAGGGTACTTTGAGAAGTAATGCCCAAAGTTATCCATATATTACATAATGAAGCTATTAGTTGATAAAGTGGTGGACAGACTGCAAAATCTGTTACATTCATTATACAGTACATTGTTCAGTAGTTATCATACCATGTTATAAGTGCATTAACACACACACACACACACACTTCAGTACGCATTTTTGCCATAGGGTTTTGTATATTTCAACATATCTATTTTTAAGCTGCCTTTTACAAGTTGCCTTATATTTGAATAAAGATAAGAGAACATAGGAAAGTTTAGGAGAAGAGCTAACCTTGGCAATATCCACTCTGCAAAGAAGGTAATACACATTTGGGATTGGCACTTTTTCTTGAGGCAAAACTAAGCTATACTTCATGTTCCAAAAACCTTATCACATAAGCTGATTAATTTTGCCAGGATACATTGGCACATATTTTTTATTATTATGTAAATGTGTTTTAAACACCACTTTAAAAGGAAACAATCTAATTTTCTTTTCCCTGTGCTTTTTAAAAATTTTCTTCACACTGTAAACAAATGAACTAATATTAAGTATATGAAGGAATGAAAAAGAATAGGAAACATAGAACCATGCCTTCACAACCTTTCAGTTATAAAATTAGGTGGCAAAACATAGGTAGATAACATAATTAAACAGCTAAAGATTTTCAAGTGATGGCCTCGCTTTCTGTAAAGGTGGAAATGTTCCTTAAGCTTATTCCTTGAGGTCTTCCAAAAGGTAAAATAAGGAGACTAGGAGAGAACCTTACTGGGATTTAATATATTGAAAGTATAAATGTAATTGCTTGTCCAACACAGCCAATAACACAGGCTGCCTTGGGGACTTGTCAGGTCCTTGCAAGTGACTGACACAGTCAACTGGAAGTAAGCAAAGGGAAGTAAATACCCTAGAAAGGTTATTCAATGCATCTCTGAGGTTTCTTCCAACCATAAGATTCCATAATTCACATATCTGTGCCACACAGATGGCATCATCATCTATGCCAGTTTGTATGTTATCTCTCTGCTTTCACCATCAGTCAACTGGCTGTTAGGTTTTTCTATGCAATTGAGAGACAAAGAGAAAAAAAAGAGAGAATGAGGCCTTTATTGTGGGCATGGGAGGGTTGCAAAACAGTGCAAGATTCCCTCTGACCAGAACAAAGAAGTGGTTGGGCTTTTATTAGGTCTGACTAGGGGTGGAGTTTGGGGAAGCAGGGAAGGTGTCATATCAGCTGCTGATTGGAGGAACATTGGTGCACGCAAAAAGGAAGAGGAAGTTTTATTCTGGGCTGTTAAAAAGAAGTAGGAAGTTGATACGCTGTTATTCCTGGAGTCTCTCACCCATGTTGGACTATCACCATGATGATTTGGTGAATGTCATATGGGCAGAAACCCATCACTGGCCATGGTAGATTAATTGATCCTCTCCCTTGTCTGTCCCATAGGAACCAACAGGGACCTATAAGCAACAGGCAAATCTGGACAAACATCTTATCTTGATACAACCTACCAGCTAAGTATGTTTTGTGCATTTTCAAATGGTCAGTAACATTAAAAGGAAGAGTAATATTTTGTGACATGCAAAGATGATATGACACTCAATGTGTAATCTCCACTAAGTTTTACTGAGACACAGCCACATTTGCTTATGTGTGGTCTATGAATAGTTTAGTGCTTAGCAACCAACATAGAGTAGTTCTATAGTCAATATCTCATGGCTATAACAAAATTGCAGAGGTAGACCGCTTAAAGGAGGAAAGATTTATTTTGGCTCATGGTTTTAGAGGTTTTAGTCCATGATTGGACTAAAACTATGCTGCTTTGATTGTTTCTGGCCCCATGGTGAGGCAGTGAGTGCATCATGGCAGAAAGGTGTGGATGAGTAGAGCTGCCCGTCTCATGGTGCTGGAAGCAGAGAGAGCAGGGTTATATCATATGCAGACAAGAGACTCAACCAGGGCTAATACTGATGTGCAGTGCACCTGTGCAGCATGAACCCTGGTTTCTGCTTCGATCAGCCTGGGCTGCTCTGAACTAGTCATTAAAGACTTTGGAAATCACCCTTAGACACACTACTGGTTATTATTGTTAAAACTTAGGGCTTCCTGAGACCTTGCTGAATTCCAAAAATACTGTAGGAAATTTTTGTCTTTTCTTGCCTTAATCTGCTGGCAAATTTAATTCTCCCTGGAGGAATAATTGTAGGGAATTATTCTCTCCTTTCAACACAGAGCGAAAGCCATCTCAGCAACTCAATGACATTTGCTGCAGGTTAGGTGAACATCAACACCCTACTCCTCCCTCCGTACAAAGGGAACATTGTCTCACTGAGTCACACTTAAGAAAAATCTCCCCAACATTTCATCACCAACTTTTTTTGGAGACCCATTTTAGAATGTTAAAAGAGGCTCACACGAATGCTCGTCCCCCCTCCCACTTTTAACTCTTAGCCACACAGTACTAATTATCCAGCTGGCACTGGTGCTTTGCAGCAGAAAGTTCTCCAAGTTGCCTCCCCAGTTCTCAGCTGTCAAGAGAGGAGCTGAAGACTTGCATCTCAGCCTACAGCTTGGTGCACTAATTAAAGCAATAAATGCAGTTCCCTTCAAGGGAGAAGTAAGCTAGGAGGAAAGATCTCTTTTGATCTGATAGCCCCGCAAGACAGTCTGTAGAATTTCTATTCCAATTCATCTCCAATAGTGAAAGAACCTCTATCTAAAAGGACAGAGAGAAAAAGAGGCAGGTGATGGGTAGAGGAGGGAGGGAGCAAGAGAGGCCTAAGCACTCAGTGGTGAGTGGCCAGTGAGGACCAGTAGGTCCTTGAAGGTTAGGGACACACATCTCACCCAGTTTTCTTTTTTCTCATTAGTTGAAACCAGCCTGATAAAATTTAGAATTATGGACATTTCAATGATTATTTGGGTCACAGTAAGCTTGAGATGAGCCTCATGATTTTATTTATGTGTTGATAATTTTAAGAAGAAGAAATTCTTGTAAAGTTTTATATGATGATTATGAATAATATTAGCCACAGGGAATACTGTAAAAAAGAAAAATTTTATGTCATGTTAAATCTTTCACCAAGAAATGATTATCGTTATTAAGGGAATATACCTTCAGATATCACTTTTTATATATGCATGAAAACATCAGTGCATTGGAAGCCTTATGTAACAGGATAATGCTATGACAATTTTTTGCAAAAGATCTTTTGCTATCACTTGATCTTAATCGAAAAGGAAAAAGTATGGTGACCTCATTTCTTACTTTTCTAAAGTATCCCGCTGAGGCTGATGAAAGACTGAAAGTAGATATTTTCTCAAAAGAGTTAAAAGCATTACATTACAGTGATATCATACATGGATATCCATGTTTATAGTGGCACAATTTATAATGGCCAAATCTGGGAAGCAGCCTGTCTGTCCATCAATAGATGAATGGATAAAGAAACTATGGTATTTATATACAGTGAAGTACTACTCTGTGATAATGATAAACTTGAGTCATTTGTAGGAAAATGGATGCACCTGAGACTATAATGTTAAATAAAATTAATCAGACACACAAACTTAAATATCACATGGTTTCTCTTATATGAGAAACCTAAAGTACAAATAAAGGACAAAACAAAAAATAGATGATAGGAAGTAAGGAGATAGATCTTTCTCAGATGGAAAGGGGATCAAGAGACAGAGGGAGGGTAAACGGAGAAGAGGAAAAGAAGATGAAAAAGGAATTAAGCTGTGTTGTGTACATGCACCAGTTCCACATAAGGAAAGTGAACATTATGAACTGCAAACATGTACTAGTAAAAAGAAAATTAAATATGTATTTATTTATTTATATATTTTCAACTTAGATCCTATCAGTCAGTTATCAAAAAACAACCTCATACCTTCTCCTACTTCACATGTTACATTTAAAAACTTTTTAAAGTAAGCAGGGCATGATGGTGCACATCTGTAATCCCAGCACTTGGGAGGCTGAAGCAGGAAGATTACCACAAGTTCGAGGCAGCCTAGGCTAAATAGTGAATTCAAGGCCAGTCTGAACTATGTAGTGAGACTTTGTCTCAAAAAAAAAATCAATAAAAATTTTAAAGTAAGTTTATTGCCCTTCATTGTATTTTGTCACATGAATAGTTTGTTCTATAATATTATTTGCATGATTGGCTCATGTTAGCTTTAAATTTTAAAAGATTCAGCACATATCACTAATACTTTTCTTACTGTGGCTCTTTTGACTTTCAATTATTTTTTCTTTTTTGAATTCATGCTTACTAGCCAAATTTGACACCAAGTTTATGTCCATGTTCATGATAAGAAGTGCATCTGGATGCCAAGTACTTCACATGTGAGTGTATCTCATTGAAATCTTAACGCATCAACTACATCTTGACTCTATTCTTTATTCTTGGTCATAGTCTCAAAACTTGCTATAAACCTTGCAATTGAAAACTGCAATGGCATGGAGAAACGTCAGTATGAGTTTCCCGTTCTTATCTTCTGTAGGCAGGAATTCGCGTTTGTTACATCTGAGTTGAGTCCTCCTCCTTCTTTATACCAAAAATGTCAAATGATTTTCAATAGAAATTCTCACCAGTGGTGTACAAAAAGATTTAATTTTTGACATTCTGATAAATAAATGAAATTATATGATGCATTTACTTAAGTTGCATGCCTCTGAGCCCTATGATGAATTAAGTATCTTTTACTAGATTAATTGAGAATTAATTGCATTTGCTTCTTACAAAATTTAGCAGAGGCTCATCTGATCATACACCTATAGATCATATATGTAAAATAGTGAATGTGCATATATTATATATATATATAGATGTAACTGGATGAATTTAATGGGGTCGCTGCATGAAGGCTGAGTGCCATGTTTACCTGCTTAGATCATTTTGACCCTTGCAAGATGATAATGCATTTTGCTAACACCAAAATATCTAGAATGATGGAATTTCATAACTGGAAGAAACTAATAGGTCTTCTAATACAGTGATTTTCAAACATTGTTTCAGCAGCCAAATTCTTTTCAAACAAAATTTTTTTCTTATAATAAACCCTAATGAATAAAACAGAAAATAGATGTACTCTAAATAAAATGAAATTGGATGGCAGAAGAATGGTTTCATGGGCTAAAATGTTCCCAGACATTTCAATACTAAAATCAATTCTACATAATATCTTGCAGAAATGAGAAGAAGAAATGACATTTGCAAATTCAATGAGACCAGCATTGACATTTGCAAATTCAATGAGACCTCATCCCAAGATATTCAAATATATAAAAGAGGACACTACAGGTGCTTGGTGAACACGAATACAATAATCCTTACAAAAATATTAGTAGGTCAAAGCAAAATCATAATATTACTAAATGTAATATTTTTACATAGTAAAATTTTGTATCTTTTTTATATAATTTGGATCTAAAATTTCCCTCCGAAAAGCTCATGTGTTCAGAGGTGGGATTTTGAAGGTGATTGGATTATGGAGGATCTAACTTCATCAGCAGATGAATCCATCTATGAGATCTCGATTTGATGGCATTATTAGAAGTTGCTAGAAACTGGAGGAAGAGATTAATCGCAGTGAGCAAAACTTGGGGGCATGACCTTGGCGACTCTATCTGATCTCCAGCTTCTTTCTTTCTAACTTTTCTTCCTCTCTCCTTGCTGGATGCCACAAGATGATTAGCTTTCCTCTGCAGTGCCGTTTCTCTATGGTGCTTCTTCCTCAGCCTAAAAGTGATTAAGACAGCTCGCCATCGACTGAAACCCTTAAAGCCTTTTCTCTCTTAAACTGTTTTTCCTAGGTATTTTGTCATAGTGACAAAAAAGCTAACATATTGTTGTTACTTTAAGCGGTTGACCCAGGCGAGGTGGCACATGCCTTTAATCCAGTAGTCTGAGAGGCTGAGGAAGGTGGATCAGAAATTCAAGTCTAACCTGGGCAACTTATTGCCTTAGCAAGAACCTGTCTCAAAATGAAAGGACTCCTCTGGGGATGTGGCTCTGTGTGAAGGCCCTGGGTTCAACTCATAAGTATAAATAAATAAATAGAAAAAGTCAAGTATCTTTTAATTAAGTAGCAAAAATAAATAGTGGTCTTCTATACTAAATCATTCATTTGTCATTTATGGGACTTTTCCATTCTTTCTTTGTCCAAGTTTCCAACTTGTTTCATTTTTATTTACACCTGAAAAACTATTTTTGACATGTCTTGTAGTACAGGTCTGCTGACAGTATACTCTCAGCTTTTATTAATTAAAATATGTGTTTCATTTGCCTTCATCTTTGAAACAGATCTCTAGTGGATACTGAATTCAAAATTGGCGATCATTTTAAACTTCTCTGTATATAGTGATATGAAGATGTCATTCCATTGTACTTTGGCTTACCTTGTTTCTGAAGAGTTAGCTATTAATCTTATTATTTATCCACTTATGATAAATCTTTCATCCTCCTAATCTCTTCTCCTCTGGTCTTTTATAATTTTCTCCGTATTTTCTTTTAGGATTTGTCTTTGTTTTTCATCAGTTTAAATATGTTGTACATATGTGTGGCTTTCAGTATATTTAGCCTTCTTGGGATTTTAGCTTTCTATATTTGTGGTTTGCTATTTTCATCAAATTTTGAAATATTTCGTGTGTTATTTTTAGACTTATTTTTCTGTTGTGTTCTTTTTCTGGGAATCTGATTGAATGTTGCACTACTTGATATCATCCCAGGAAAGAAGTTCCATCCAGGCTTTTCTTTATTCTTCTCTGTATGCTTCACAAAGGACAATTTTTAAAAAATCAGACCGACATTGAATTCACTAATCCTTTCCAGGGGGTTCACTGTGCTATTAAATCCCTCTGGTGTTTGTTTGTTTGTCCGGAAAACAATAGATTTAACGAAGATAGTTTTGCTAGGATTACTCAGATCCTTTCCACAATCAGTGTGGCCCACTTCACAATGCTCTTATGAATAGTAAAAGTGTCACAGGAAAAGTCAGCCATATTCATGCCAGTAGACAAATAACCAGGGATCCTGCTTTCAGAGCTATTTGTAAAAATCACTAAACAAATACTTATTGGGGGCTTCTTAGGTGCCAGGTACTGGGCTTGACAATGGAAACAATAACCTAAAATATGATTTTTGTGCAAAAAATGTACAAAATTGCCAGAAAAAGAGAGGAAATACACATACCATAATATGCACCACATTGCTTTGACCAGCATGACATAGGACGTACTTTAGATATTATGTCCCTTAGGTCCTTAAACCCTTAATGATGCTAAGCGGCTGATTCAGTTCAGCTAACCATCAGGAAAGTAACACTGCTGGCAGCAAGAACCTTCCCTTTTACCTTCTGCCTGTAGATTTCACTGGACCACAGACTCCGCAAGGCCAGTGACATACCTGTTCACAGCTAGAGCCAAGCTCTGTGCCTTGCATACAGTGGGTGTACGATTAATATTTATCAAATAGTTCTGAGGGAAAAAGTTTTGGGAATGAATTCCCAATTAGTCCTTGACCTCTCCCAACATTTCTTAAGGATTCTTTATCTGAGTCAGGGTTGCTGTGACAACGTGACCTCTGAAAATGGATACTTGTGCGAGAAGATGGAATAAATTACTTATCCTGGACAAAAATACATAAACTAACTTTAATAAGTTACCTAAGATAACAGAGGAGGGTGTTAGTAAAGTAAGCCTTAAATTCTAAACATTGGAATGGGACCAAGAGGAAAAATATTTGCCATACTAAGTGAATGCCATCTG
>RJWT010028607.1:0-15146 GCA_004365215.1 Cuniculus paca | reverse complement strand
AAATAAAATTCTTCACTTTTGAAATGTATTATCTGTTAGGAGAAAGTCACGAGGACAGTTTCATAAA
Source organism: Cuniculus paca (assembly GCA_004365215.1). NCBI lineage: Eukaryota > Metazoa > Chordata > Mammalia > Rodentia > Cuniculidae > Cuniculus > Cuniculus paca. The sequence continues at coordinate 15,079 of RJWT010028607.1, read as the reverse complement.
CACAAGGGAGGAAATCACACAGAGAAATGACCATTGGCAGGTAAGGATCACTAAGTCATCCCAGTAGGATGTGTGCCTCACCTATGTAAATGCGCAAAGGTGCAATTACTTAGCACCTGTGTCTCCAATCCTAACCGGCCCCTGATTGTCCCTCACAAAGTGGCCCTTTGGAAATTCTTGTAGCTGTTCTCGATGATGAAATAATCCAGCTCAATGCAGCAGCATCACAGCAGATGACCTTATTGATCCACAGTTTACAATTCTCTGTTTCTCCTCAAGGTGTGTCAGGGAGAGAAACAGTTAGTCTGACCCAGCAAGGTCATACTTAGCTCCATTTCCATTAAACAAATATTCACAGACTCCAGCAAGCCACCTCAAAGGTGGCAGGTATTATGTTTTAATTTCAGCAATTACATGACCTCCTGTCAGATTGATGTGACATCAGTATTGAGATACAGAGGAACTAAAGAATTTCTACTTGGGGTCAGGCCCAAAATAGAGAGGGAAGTCAAGTAATGTTCTTCAGCATAAGTGGATTGGATGTGATAGCAAAAATGGCCTGTCACAGAAAAGACCCACACTTGAGTTGCTATTCTTAGATGTCTGATTGGTTTCTACAACCTGACTCTGCTTCCTTATCTATCTCGGCTTGGCAAAAGTTAGAGATCACTGCCATAATTCTAGGAGAGGGCAAAGCCTTCCTGAAGACTTAAACTCTTGATTTTGGCCTTATTAGTACGATATCATTTGCAGCCAAGACAAATGATACAGAATAAAATAAGGGCTTCCAAAGGAGACTCCAGTGAGTAAATTTGGCTTGGTGACTTATTTGTGGGCCTTCAAGCAAGTTAGAGAACCACTCTGAGCTGCGGGCTGCTCATATGAAAAGGGGAGTGACAGTGTCCATGCTCTCGTAAAGAACAATGAAAGACTGTTTAGCTTGGCATTCCCAGCCTGTGCTTCACCATCTACTATCCGGAGAAGTTGAAAACATAAATATTACATTTGTCAGATTGTCTATCTTAGATGTTGAAGGGGAAAGAGAAGTAGAAACTATCTCTTCCTGTGGTTTCAAATGCTAATAAGGACACTCCCAAAGATGTGTGGTCACAGAACCAAGCTGTTCTGGTGGTACACTAATAGTTTCCTGAACTATCTAGGTTCCTGGATTGCAGCACTGCGGGGTCTGACCTGCAACTGTAAGTCTAGCAGAGGTACCCTGGCTATCTCTCACTCAGCTCTGCTGATGGTACCAGCACCTACCCGCGTTTCCCCAAAAGTAAGACCTAACTGGAAAATAATCAGCCTTAAAAGCTAGAGATCAAAATGTCAGCTCCTTACCTCGTCTTGACTTACCTACCTTACCTTGGCTACTCTGAAGTGGCAGGAAGGCAAGGATAGGCTGCTCGTGACTGGCATTTTTGATCTCCAGTTTTTAAGGCTGATTATTTTCCATTAGTCTGATTTTGGGGAAACAGAGCAATTACTCAGAAATTATGCATTAGGCCAAAGAGACATGCAATACTGCCTACAGAGCTTATATTTCACAGTGAAAGGAAATAAACAATAAATATATTAATATTTTGTATTTTAAAAGATAAGTGCAATGAACAACAGAAAAAGTAAAATAGTATAAGTAGCATCCAAAGTGAGAATATCAATTTTAAATAAGACAGTGGGGTAAACCCTGCTGCAAATGTGACATCTGAGGGAAGACTTGAAGGAAGAGGGAGACAATCATGTGGGATCAAGGGAAGAATAATGGAGACAGGGAAGACAGCACAAAGGCCCTTCACTGAGATTATGCGTGGGGAATTTGAAAAGGAGGACATGGGAAGGAGGAGGCAATCAATGGGGTCAAACAGAAAACAGGGTCAGATCTGGTACCCAACTGCCTGTATTAAATCCCTTTCTGTTTGAAACAACTGGTATCATTTCTCTTTTCTTTACTAAGTTGGGGTTGATGTATACCATTTGCAAAATTTTATTCTAACCCCTATAGTATTGAAATTATGCTTTGTGTTTGCACTCACCCTAACGGCAGTGCCTCATTAATCTCTGTGCTCTGAACACTTAGCCTGTGACCTTGCAGAACAGGTACGTAATACATGATTATTAACACAACGTAAGCACAAGTATTTCCAAACCACTGCCTCTTCCAAACAGGAAACTCCTCTGTGGGAGGATGAAGACTCCAGTATGGCTGGATGTGTAGGGGGATAAAGAGCTTCCTTGTTAAAGTAATACATTTAGTATTCTAATGAAGTAATTATAAAAGTAAGTAATTATTGAAATAATCACATCAAATCCCAGTCATTAAAATCCTCCTAAACAGAGCTGGCATGATGGCTTAGGCTATTAGAAATGTTGGCAACCACCCAACACCTACAATAGCTTCTAATTAATTGATCTCACCTCTAATCTGCTATTGTTAGCTCAGTGCTGATCATTTGTTTGGCCTACAGATCCTATTGCCCCTTCCTTTTGATTGTATTTGTTACTGTACCCTCTCTATCTCTTTCAATTAAGCACAGGTTAAGTGGTTCACCCGTAAGAGAATAGGAGATAATGGCAGCAATCAAAGTAATCTCTTTAATTTGCTAAATGGATTACAGGGAAACCCCAGCCAAAGTGAAGTCATAGCTAGTGGCCTTCACTTGAACTATACACAAGGAGTATCTAATTATTAACCCATCATAAACCGAACTTCATCACAGAATAGATGTCTACAAAGTTAGCAAGGTATAAATAGTCTCCAGTAGAAAAGTTGACTCTCTGCAGCTAACTGTTCCCATGGTAAAATGTTCCCACTGGCTCCATTCCCAAATTTTTCACTTGCCTTAACTTTCAAGCACAACACACATCCTCAGATACCAATCAAAGTTCTGGCCAGCACTCCAGTCAAAAAGTGGACTTATAATCTTTTTAAGAACATGCTCTATCTAGAATTCATTTTTCTTATTTGCACTATAAATGCAAATGCAGTTTCATAGGCATGATGGCTCTGGTTTTTGCTGAGTCTTAAGAAAATATATACTTAAGAGTAAACAAGTTTGTCCTTAGGCTGGTAAATAATCTTCTTTCTTTTCATGACCCTGCTTATTCCCTCCCTTACACATACATTCACCCTATACTCCACTCTCAGAACTCAGCATAGGGTAGAGCACAGAAAGACCCCACAGCACTAGGATTCTGACTTTGCACGTGTCCTTGGTTGATCATGCAAGGAAGCAAACAAAAAATGTTAAATTGAGTCATTTTTCAGTAGGTTAAGAAAAAGGAGTAACTGCAAGAATAAAGTGGAAAATGAATAAACACAAACATAAAATTGTGTAAATTTTTAAAGGTAGGAATTCCTGGATCCTAATTGGAATAATTCAGTTAATAATGTAACTTTCATGTCAATGAGTCTTTTGGCTTTGTGGGGTTCCCTGCTTTTTTTGAATATTCAAATAAATTGGTTCAACACCCTGTGTATTATGGTCTGCGAGAAGTTTAGCAAAGTTTTCACATTTCTGCACATTCCTAAAGAAGTTCACGACCAGGTATTCACTCAACACTCCTGCTTTTCACTCTGATGGGGTACAGAACAGGCTAAAATGCAAAGTAGGGCTCCCTGGCATTTGAAAAAACAGCAGAAGCAGGAAAGTCTCTCACCCCTCACCCTTCTTCCCTGATGCAGGTTGTAAGAGCCTAATCTGAGTGATTCCCTCTCTATGTGGAAGAAAAAAAATCTTTATTATAGAGAATATAGGGCCAAAGGAGAATCTGAACAGGCAAGCTTTGTTGTCTCTTCTACTCTCAGTTTCCCACTGGGTCAGAAACCTTTGTCCAATCATGCTTCTTTACAACTATCCACTTCATCAAGCTTAGTGAAAAAATACACAAGTTTTCTTGTTTTTTTCGGGGAGGTGTCTTGATATCTATAAGAAGTTTCTTCTACCACAGACTTATAGCAAATAAGCTTATAGGCTTTTCTGTTGTTAATCTCTCTCTTGCTGTAAAGATCTGAGCTGTGAACCCTAGAGATGGATAAGGAAAAGAAATCTTTCCTCTGCTACAATTCCACCTTATAGCCTCTTCCTATTGTTCCCTCCTGGGGCACCTGACCTTATTTTTATCCTCCTCTTTAGACCAAACTGACCTAACTCACCTTTCATTTCCTAAAGTGCCACTGATGCAGGATGTGTAATGTAATTTTACTGCAGTTTGGGACAAAATAATCCAAAGGGGTATTACAACACAGAGCAGAAAGGAGATGCCTAAAAGTTAATATAAGGTATCACTGGAATTCAACTATTCTCACCAAAGTGAATTTCCCATTGGCTATATTTCCTCATTGCCTCTGGCCATCCACCAAATTATTCTGTCACTAAAACCTTGTTTCCTATATCTTCCCTTTTGGTCCCATTCTTTCTCCAAAGCTGTTAGCAAAAACCACTTAACACTTTTAATAGATCAGTAATGATATGTCTCTTTAGATATGCTTTGGGATCTATTTTTGTATAATCAAAAGGTTCCTTAAGATATTTCCTTAACCAAGAGAATCTTTCTTTTCCTGTGCACACATCTGAACTCCTACAACTAGCTGATAAATAAATGTTGTATCACAACATTATGTGCCCACTATGTTTAAGATGAAGAAGTATGTGAAGAAGAGAAACAGAATATAGGATGAGGGATATGCTCTGCTTTCAGAGTCTTTATATTACAGCAGGGAAATGGATATGAACCTATGAAGTTTGATGGTCAACAGAAGGAAATGAGAAGGTAAAAGATGCAGGTTTTAGTGTTGATTTTACGACTTGATAATGTGTCCACATATAAGAAAAGTAACCTTTCCAAGCTATAAAATAAGGATATGCACCCTCCATTCTCAGCCTCTTTTTTGGGTGGCTGTGAGGATATGGACAGGCTATGGAATTTATAAAAACCCACATACATGCAGGGTGTTTACATGATGGTTACATAAAAGTAACAATAATTAGCGGTAAGTACAACTCCTCACTGCTTCAAATCTGTTAGGGTTTTAAATACTAGAAATGTTAGTGTCATGCTTGGAGGAACTTAAGAAACTAACCACCAAATAGTCAAATATTTCAATGAAACTATATCTGCATATCTCCCTAAATCTACAAAAGCATTTTTAGTTCCCATATGTGATCTCCTTTAGTAATGTTTCTAAGAAGAATGATGTTGCCCTCATCTATATTCTCGTAAATGCTCACATGGGACTACTTTTCATATAATCTGGTAACTATGCAAATTTTTCTTATAGCTGGGGCTGATGTTTTGCTGCATTTCTGCTTAATTCCAAGAAGTGTCCTGGTTTCCACCTATTTAGATGACCCACGATGGGGGAGGTCTCTGAAAAAGAGTGTTATGATCCAATGGATTCTTAGCTACAGTACAAAAATAATTTACATACTAAGAGATGTTTGGTAGAGATGTTTTTGTAGAAATATTGTTGTACATATGCACAATAGGGTTTATGTACTATATGGATTTTGAAGGCATGGGGTGATTACAGAATATTTCAGGAAAGAAGTTGGACCTGGCCATGGGCATGGGGAAGAGACTCAGCAAGAAGCAGAACCATGCCTTCCTGTGAACCATGGAGATTGGGAAGAACCTCAGCAAGAAGCACAACTGCACCTTCCTGTGAGCCAGGCTCCACCACAAGGATCAGGAAGAACCTCAGCAAGAAGCAGAATCGCCTGGAAAACCAGAAGTGCACCCCCCCCCCCCCCCCCCTGGTAAGCAACTGGCTGATTCGGAGGACTCAAGGTGAGATGATAGCAACTGAGGTCAAAGGAATACAGCTAGATGCTTGTATTATTTGGTTGGCTTTGCAGGCCTGGGGCTGGCAGTCTGGGCATATACTTGGAGGATGGCAGTGTGCACTGTGGCAACTGTGGAGGATTTCCTCCTACCTTGTTTTTGAAATCCAATATTTTGTTCTGTTTTACTGTTTTGTTTTATTACTGTGTCTGGTAACCTGAGCAACTATCTTGAAGATAACAATATGCAGTATCACAGCCCTTATTAAATTTCTATCATCTTGTTTTGAAAACCTATATAGCTGTTGTTTGTTTCTTTTGTTGTTGTTGTCATCTTGCTTTTGTTGTTTTTTAAGTTTGTTTGCTTCTTGATTTATTTATGTTTTTTTTTTTCTCTCTTTAAAATAAAAAAAAGGGCCAGGGATTTAGCTCAATGGCTCAAGCACTTGCCTGGTAAGTGCAAGGTCATGAGTTTGATCCCTGGTACCAAAATAAATAAATAAAATAAAATAAAATAAAATAAAATTTAAAGAAGGTAAAAAAAAAGATGCTGGACCCTTTAATAAGTACAGCAAAACAGTAGAGGATATAACTGAAATGTTCAATGTTTATATGTGCACCAAATTTAGAATTTACAAAGTTTCACATATATAATCTTTAATCTTTTCAACAAAACTGTAAGGTCAGTGACATTTATTTTGTTTCCCAGATGTAGTAATTGATGCTAAGAGAGTTAATCTGACAGAAATGTGAATACATGTACCCCCCAAATGAAATGTATGAGACAGCTGCAGTGATCATAATGGCCCCAAAGTTGAAAAGTTCTGAATGTCCACCCCTACTGTCACAAATAAACACAAACAACACAACACAAAATATCCTGGTAGCAATGAGAGCAAACCAACCAAAACTGCATGTAAAAAGGGACAAGTTTCATAAACATCATGGGAAGAAGGCAGACACTAAAGAGAAAATACTGTATGACACCATTTTGCCAGTAGGAAAGCTGGACGTCATGTTAGTGCCTGGGAGAGAGCAGCGCTGGAAAGAGGGATGAGGGTGGAGGGCTCTTCTAAAGAATAACAGATGTTCTGTGTCTTAACCTAACTTCATAAAATTAATCAAGAGCAGGCACAATTATCTGCAATACTTCTATAAAATTACAGACAGAGACAGATGACGAACTTCTGTTTCACTAAGTGACAAAAAATAAACCAATATCTAATTAATTTTTTTTATCATTTATGCTGCTATAACAAAATACCAGAGACTTGATGGTTTATAAAGAACAGAGGTTTATTTCTTATGGTTTAGGAGGCTGGGAAGTCCTAGGTAAAAGCGCTCACTTTTGGCGAGGGCATCCTTGCTGTGCTATCCATGGTGCAAGGGCCAGAGAGTACATGTGCATGAGACAGCAGCAGGGGCATTCTTATTTTTGCAACAAATCCACACTTTTAAGAATGATATTAATTTCTGAGGGCAGAGGCCTTGTGACTTAATTACCAAATTAAGAGGCCCACCTCAATACCACTGCATCAAAGATAAAGTTTCCAACTCATAAGGGAAAGCTTTGGGAAACACATTCAGTGTTTGCTGTCTAGATATTTTAGGAATAGAATAGCTCTAAAAAGTAAAAAAGCCATAAAATCTTACACACTGTATAGATTAACTTTATGAAATATTCTCTGTGTATTAGCTTCATATTGCTTATTGTACTCTAGGCCCATGAGAGTCTCCCGAGGCCAATGCAGTTTGGAAACTGTTCTTTAAAAACCACTGTTTTCCGAGATCTGAATACGAACCAGCTGGACAGAGACTCTTCATCTTGTTTCTGATCCATAAAAGATTTCATGTATGTTTTCCACTTTGCCAGTGAGATTAATTTTTAATTTTTTAACTAATACATAAAAAACATACAGTGTACACACTAATGAAATACCATCTGATTTCTTAGTATATGTGTACACTGTGTAGTGTTCAAATAAGGGTCAGCATACGTATCTCCCCAGCACATCACTTCTTTATAGTGAAAATATTCAAAATCCTTTCCTGAAACTTTGGAAATATGCAGTAAATTATTTCTATCTATAGTCTTGCTACTATGCAATGGCATACCAGTTCTTCTCACACTTATCTAAATATAGTTTAGTACCAATTATCAATCATTCTCCCTCTTTCCTTTACTCTCCACTGTACGTGGTATCCACTGTTCTACTCTTAACCTCTATGAGATCAACTTGTAAAAAACACTCTATATGAGGGACATTTTTTATATTTTACATGAGTGATATCATTATCTTATTGTGCCTGGTTGATTCATTTAATATAATGATCTCCAGTTCCATCCATGTCACAAATGACAGGACTTCATTTTAATGGTTATATACTATTCCACTGTGCATATGCACATCTTCTTTATCCTTTCATCAGCTGAAGAATATTTAGTTGCTTCCACTTCTTAGCTATCATGAATGGTGCTTCAATAAGAAGCAGTGCTGCCATAGTGCAGATGCCTCTTTAATACATGAATTTCATTCACAGTAATGGGATTGCTGAGACATTTGTATACTAGTCAATTTTTATGCTGCTGGAACAAAATACCCAACACATATGACGTAAAGAAGAGAGGTTTAATTTGGCTCATGGGTTTAGGAATTTTAGTTCCTGGTTGGTCGGTTCCAAGACAGAAACATCATGGTAGCAGGGCACAGTGGAGCGAAGCTGCTCATTCACAGTGACTGAGAAGCCACATTAAAGAGGAAAGTGCCAGGGACACAAGGTGGCCCCCCATGACCCACTCAGACACACTCAGGACTGGACCTCACGAATCCTCTAGGTGGCTCAACAGCCAACAAGGTGACAAGGCAGTTTAACTGTCACAATATGGTAGGTGCATTTTTAATGTTTTGAGGAATCTTTTTACCCCTTTCCATAGAGGCTATCCTAATTTACACACCTACCAACAGTATGAGGGGTTCCACACCATCACTTATACTTGTTATATTTTGCCTTTTTTGTAACAGTCATTCTTACTAGAGTCTAGCGGTGTTTTATTGTGGTTTTGATCTGCATTTCCTTGATGTTTAGTGATTTTGATTACTTTTACACCTGGTGGCCTTTTGCATGCCTTCTTTCAAGAAATTTCTATCTAGGTCAATTGCCCATTTTTAATAGTGTCACTGAGTTTTTGTTTTTGCTGTTGATTTCTTGAGCTCAGCACATATTTTGAATATTAACCCCTTGTCACATATGGAATGGTCTATCTTTTAGTGACCCACTGGAGCTCTCTGGGTGGATTTTGGTACTTGTAGGAGATCCTGAAACTAATTCTTCATTGATACCAAGGGATGACTATATTGTGGAAATTAATTTCTTTCAGTTATTTTTTTTCCTTAGTGTGGTGACTCAAAAGTTTCAAAGTATATATGTATCTGTGGGTATGTGTCTGTGAGCAAATGTCTCTTGGGCAGCTCTAGTTTACAGGGTTTTCCAGGCCAAGGAAATAACTCAAGTGAGGCCCAGAGTAAGCAACACCCGAGGGTAGGGACAGTGGCCCTGTGTAACTTGGTTGGGGCTCATGGGATGAGTCATGCCAGAGTTGCAGGATGGAAGGATTCACAGAGGATGGGCCACTGAAGCCTGAACACCATTCTGTGGGACTGCAGCCACACACTGGCTTTAAAAGGATCTTTCTAAAAGTAGGATGTCTGGATGCTTGATGTTGAGTTATAAGAGGAGACTGACAGACACTGAGGAAGTGAAATATTTGTAATGGTGGAGCCAAGTGCCACCTAGCAACTGCTTTCCTATTCTAAGGCACTTCCAGACTGATTCATGGGCAATTTGAAACCATAAGCAGTTTCAGTGATGAAACATAAAGACCAAATGATATCACATTCCTTATCTGTGCCGGCGAGCACACTTTCTCCTCTGCCTGCTGTTGCAAACACTGTCACCTTGAAAGGTGCTAGCCTATCACTATCTCTGACGGGTTAAACAGAGAGATGTCACTACTAACAGCACCATAAAGTATAGGTCCATTCAAAGACATATTAGGCAGCCTCTAAGAAAGTCGGCCTGCTTTGGCAAAAGGCAAGAGGAAAGAAACTCAGGTCATAATCAGATTAGATCATGATAAATGTAACTTTCACCTCAGAGGCCATTAGGTAATGATTTTGGAGACTACTTAGAAACATTTCCAAAGTAATGAGACGATTGTACAAGTAAGCCATTGGGAAGACTCTGAATGCAAAAACCATTACTAGGCACAATAGCTGAGGCCAACAGGAACTCTGTTAGAATGATCAGGAACATCTATGATACAATGAACACAAACATCAGTGAGTGATGATTCCATACTTAACGTGACCTTATAAGAACTGGTTTGAATTATGCTGGATTCTAGACACAGTGTATGGAACTGCTTAGAACTGTTCATTCCATTTCCCCAATATTCAGAGCAAGTTGGAGCTAGCTGCGTAGGCTCAGGGCTATCTGAGGAGTATAAATATCATCTGAAGAGCAAAGAAAAAAGTAAATGAATAAGTCAGATGTCAAAAGTGAAAATGTTTCTTCCTACAATTTGGTATGAAGAGTTCTATTTGCACAGATTAAGTAGGAACTGATATTTTTTAAACTGATAGAAGCTAGCAGGCAATTAATAATCAATATTGAAGTTTAGGAGGAACATTTACCTATTCAAAGTCATAAAACTAGTCAATAAAAGAGGCAAGAATCAAACTGGAGGCTCTTGCATTCCTGTTTCCAGATCTTTTATCACTTGCTACATGTGGTTGACCTAGAAGCTCAGATGCCATGGAGCAAAATGATTGGAAGTGCTGAGATTAGGCCTTAGGGCATGGTTCTCAACTTGGCTATCCACCAGAATAAATGGAGGAATTTTTAAAAATTCCTGACCACATACCAGAACAATGAATTCCATATTTCTGGGGATGGGGCCCAGGTACCTATATTTTTAAAAGCTCTTCAGGTTATTCTAATATCTACCTGAGACTTACTGACTAAAGAGATAATGATCTAGGAAAAGACCCAGTTTTCAGACAGGGCATTACTCACCTATGATGAGTACCATGTCCAGGTCTATCCACATGGTGCTGTTGTTATAGAGGGTGTGGAGGTCAAATGAGCACAAGTATGTTTCCCACATGAATGAATTTATATATATATATATATATATATATATATATATATATTTTTTTTTTTTTTTTTTTTTTTTTTTGCCAGACACTGATGAGCTGCAAAGTTACCTGACTATTGCCCTTAGAAGCACAGCATGTCATGTCTACCAGACCTGACCAGTTACTGGCAACTCTGTAAGTGTAAAGTGGGCTTCTCTACATCTCTGCCACATGATAAACATAGCATACAACCCAATATGAACAAGTTTTTAAAGCAAACATATTGAGCTTTAAAAGTATATAGCGCTAAGCATAGGACTTTGCTGCAATTGATGGAAACATTTATATTTGCACTCTCTAATATGGTTACCATTGTTACATGTGGCTACTGAATACCCTAAATGTTCCAAGTATGACTAAAAACTGTATTTTAAATCTTATTCCATTTGATTAGTGTATATTTGAATAGTCATGTGTGGTTAGCAACCTTTGTATTTGATAATGGAAGGAATGTCTCAGAAATTTCCAAATCAGATGGGTACATAGATTTTACAGATGGTGAGGACAAATATTTTAATTTTAAACTTGGCTATTGCCTACTCACTTTATATATGTTGTATTAACTAGTTTCCTCTTGTATGGACATAATACATAAAACCTATGCATTAAAGGTGGAGAGGTTTAATTTGGCTCATGGCTTCAGGAAATTCAGTCCATGACTGCTTGGCTGCAAGGCAAAAACATCATTGCAGAAGGATATGGAGGAGCAAAGATGTTTAGTTCATGGTAACTAGGAATTAGAATAGGGGAAGAGTTCCAAAGAGGAGGGGGCAAAGAATCAGATATATTACTCAGGGTCACACATACATGACCCACCCAAACACATCCAGAAGTGTGCTTTTATATCCCCTATGCAACTCCTAAGTCGATCAATTGACAGTTAAGCTTAACCACCGTACACATCTTTAGCTTATCTAGAAAGACTGGACATTAAAAAAAAATCCTTACCGAACAAGTGGTTTTTAACAATAAAGACACAGGTAAACATTAATTTTTAAAGTGTTTCTGTGTGTTTGATATTCTTTCATAAATAAGTTTACTAAGCTGAGTAAGAAAAATCTTATCTTGAAATATTAAGTGGTATGATAAGGATAAGTTTTAGGAATAGCAAATATCACATAGCCTTCTCAGATGCTTAACAGTCATGTTGCAGGAATGACGGAGCTATTGTTTTACTTAATAACCACTGTTTCATGGTACCTCTTCCAAAAGAAAGTTAGTTTATGCCAATATCAACTTATTCTCCCAGAAACACAGAAAGCACCAACTTCTCCAAATGCAGAGGCTCTTGGCCAAGGAATGTGATTAAATGTTCTGCTCAGTCCTTTCAGTTCAAGAGGAAGGCACTCTCCTGCAGGCCCTCCATAAGAAATGAGGTTCTTGAGATGTAGGTATGATTTTCCCACATGCACAGCATTCTAATAGTTATTTTTGGCTAGCACTTTATTTTTCATGTGAAAAATCATCGTGCCCATGGAAATGCAAACCTGCTGCCAATTTTATCTTGCTATTTTATCTCATTCTTAAATACTTGAGAGTGTTTTTTTGACTCACGCTAATAAAAATTACAGAAACAAAAATTTCATCCATATTCTATCTTGCTTGGTGGATACAATACCTCAGACCAACCTCACTTCACTAACTTTAAATCAGACATTATAAGAGACCCATGTCTTCAGGCACTCCTCCTTCCTGTGTTCTCCCCACTAAACCACTCTCCCCTTGACCAAATCTTCTTTTATCCCATAAGTAAGTAATAATAAATGTATTATTTGTATTTCACTGAGAAATGGAATGGGTGTTTCATTCATGGAATAAAAGAAGAGCTAGTTAAGGGGTTTTAAGTCTTGATACCGAACTTAGCAATATAGTAAGCTCCTGAGTTACAAACATTCTAATTGTGAACTTTCACAGATACTAATGGACCTCACTTAGGAACATTCAAGAAAATCACAGAAGTACCTCATGTGTCTGCTGTACAGCAGTGGTACAGTGCTCAGTCAGAGCCCAGGATGTCTGGAAACAAGAGGAAAAGCAGTGGTGACGTGGAGGAGAATGCTGGGGGAAAGTAAAGCAATAACCATGGGAAAAAAAAAGTGAAAATAATTGAGAGATTGGACCAAAGTGAAAAGATGGTAGACCACCACTGCTCATTCTTTTTGTATGTGTTTGGCTTTCCATGCTTTGTATTGTATATTTGTGTCAAAGATGTATAAGCCCCACTTTGAGGGCTGGGGATATAGCTCAGCGGCAAAGTGCCTGGCTGGCAAGTACAAGGTCATGAGTTCAATTCCGGTATCAAAAAAAAAAAAAAAAAAAAGACCCACTTTGTCAGAGTTACCAGTGTCTCCAACTTATGACCATTCTTCCAGCATGGAACTCATTCATAAGTTGGGAGCTTACTGTAACAATCTTGAAGATGAGGCTGCTTAATTTTCACAAGATCCTCTTTCCTCATCTTTACTAGAGCAGTAAGCCTAATGTTGCTTCAAGGGAGGCTGTGAGACTATTGTAAGGGGATGATATACATGCTTTGTAAGCCAAGAATAATACCGAGCTATTAATTTTCAGTGTGGGATAACATGGCTACTTTCTTCCCTGGTAATTCTTACACATAGCCTTTCTTTCTTAGGTCTATGGTGGATTTGAAACAATAGGTACACATTCCATTTCCTCCAACATAACAGATTTTAAAAATGTATGTCTTTTAAAAATTATGATAAAATACAAATGACATAAATTTATCATTTTAACCATCTTTAAGAATATAATTCAGTGCCAGTAAATATATTTGTATTGTTGTGCAACCATAACCACCACCCATCTCCAGAACTTTTTCATTAGCGCACGCTGAAACTGCATACCCTGTAGACAATCACTCCCTGTTCTTTCTCCTTCCAGCTTCTTATATACACCAATTTACCTTCCCTAGGAGCTTGACTATTCTAAGTGCCCATATGACTGAAATTGCATGTTTGTCTGTTTTGTATCTGCCTTATTTCACTTACTGTCCAGAAATTTCATCCATATTATAGCATGTGTCAAATTTCATTTTTATGATTGAATAATACTCTTGTGTGTCTATCTCTATCACATTTTTAAACCATTTATTATCAACTGATATTTGGCTTATTCCTTTTTTTGGTTATTATACTTGTATGAACACTGGTGTATATAAATTGTATATGTTTGTGTTCATAGTATATGCACAGATAGAAAATTAATTGATGATAATTCTATTTTTATGGTTTGAAGAATTTCCAAACTGCTTTTCATGGAAGCTGAAGTATTTTATGTTCCCATCAGTTGAACACAAGATTGTAACTTTTCTATAACCTTGTCAATATTTGCTATTTTATGGGGTGTGCTAAATGCTGTGCAGTGGTACCTCACTGTCATTTTGATTGGTCTGTCCCTAATTGGAGCATCTTTTCTTGCTATTTTCTGGAGTTCTTGAGATCGACCTATCTATATTTCAGTCACTATATATATATATATATATAATATACATATAGTATACATATATTATTACATAGTGTGACTGAGATATTTATTACATAGTGTGACTGAGATATTTATTACATAGTGTGACTGAGATTATATATGTATACACACATAAGCACACATACAGTAGCTCTTCTAAATTGTGTGCAGTGGTACCTCACTGTGGCTTTGTCTCTCACTAATGATTAATGATGTTGAGCATCTTTTCATGTTATTTGCCACTTATGTATGTCTTCTTTGGAGAAATGCCCATTTAAGGTTTTTGTTTATTTAAATATGACATACTTAGCACTGACGAGTGTATACACATTTTATTAAAAAATGTTTTAAGATCTAATAGCAAAGCATAAGGCCTTAAAAGTAACCCCTAAATTAGTCTACTATGGGACAAGTCTAATATTCTTTTTATTCTTTTATCATTTATAATTATTAATGTTATTTTATCTAACATGATTGAAGATTTTTCCAGGCCTTGTACAAAGTATTAACTTATGGGATCTTTACATCCATCTATGAATCTATCGAGTTAGCATCCCCATTTTACAGTTGAGGAAACTGTACGCCAAGTAACTTTCCTGTGGTCATGCTGCTAGCAAA
>RJWT010028606.1:0-15165 GCA_004365215.1 Cuniculus paca | reverse complement strand
AGGAAAGATCTCTTAAAAATAACAAGGAACCAGGAAGTAACAATTCAAAGGCTGCAAGACTACGCAAAGAAACATAACTTCAGAATTAAAAATGTGAGTGAAAAGGCAGGGGTCAAGACAAATGACATCAGGACTCTATTTACAGAAATAATTTCAGAGAATTTCCCAAGTATGGGAAAAGGAAGTGACATTCAAATAAGTGAGGCATATAGAACTCTAGCTAGCCATAATCAAAACAAATCTACACCCAGACATATAATAATCAAGATCTCAGAAATTCAACACAAGAACAGAATATTAAAACCTGTTAGAGAAAAGAAACAGATCACCTATAAAGGAAAACCCATCAGAATCACGGCAGACTTCTCAACACAAACCATCAAGTCAAGAAGAGGCTGGAGTGAAGTATTGCAAGTCCTGAAAGAAAACAACTTCCAACCCAGACTGATGTACCCTGCAAAACTTTCTTTCAAAATTAATGGAGAAACAAGATACTTCCACGACAAAGAACTCAAGGAATTCATGACCACCAAACCAACCCTACAAAGAATACTAAAAGACATTCTAGAGAGAGATAAAAAGGACCATGGTCTCAGGAACAAAGGCAGAGAGGGACCATCAAGCGGGGGCAGTCAATTGAATGGAGAGGAAAAATAGTGAGCCAATGGCAGGAAAATAGCATGGCAGAGACAATGCAGTGCAAGAGAGCCATAACTATTAATGTAGATGGCCTCAATGCACCGATAGAAAGAAACACAAGCAGAGTGGATCAGGAGACAGGATCCATCAATATGCTCTACACAAGAAACACATTTAACTAGAAGGAAAATTCATAGACTGAAAGTCAAAGGAGAGAGAACAATGCCCTATGTGACAGGGAGCCAGAAAAAAAGTAGGAGTAGCTTACCCATCAACTGCAGAATGGATAAGAAAGACATGGCACTTTATGTGGTGGAAACCTACTCAGCTATAAAGGAAGAAAACCTCAAGGCTCTTGCAGGTGGATGGAAGAAACTTGAGATCATGCTCATGGATGAAATGGTTCAAAGTCACATGGATGAATTTCGTGTTGTCTCCCTAATGTAACAAATTAAAGGAGTTAGTGGAATCCAAAATGCACAATACATATTGGGAAAGTCAAAGGGGAGGAATAATCTAAAAAGGGAAGGAAGTGGCCACTGTTAATCTATTTTCATGATTTGAAACTCATATTGTCTTCATTGTTCTTATTAGTTTCGTTTTATTCTGATTTGTTTGATTTTATTATACTTGATGGCATGGACAGCTATTTTAAAGAAACAAAATATATAATTGCAGTCATCAAGGATGTCCAATTATCTTGTTTAGAAACCCTGTATTGCTTTCATTGTTTTGTTTTGATTGATTTTAATTTATTCTGTGTTGTTTCATTGTAATATGTCTGAAGGTGTAGGCAACTATTCTGAAGATAACAAGAAGCATTATGGTAGCCACTGCTGTTTTACTAGTATCTTGAAGTTCTGTATTGCTTTCATTGTTTTGCTTTGTTTGTTTTGTTTTGTTTTTTTACTGGTTTTATTCTGTTTTATTTTGTTTGATTTTATTTATCCCTGATGGTATGGGCAGTTATATTGAAGATAACAAGAGGCATTATGGTTGCCATTATTGATTGCCTATTATCCTGTTCTGAAGTCATGTGTCATGTTCATTGTTTTGTTGTGATTGACTCTACTGTATTTTATTTTGTTTGGCTGTACTCTTTTCAAAATAATAAAAAAATTTTTTTAAATTAAAAAACGAGAAAAAAGAGATGAATCAGTTTCAAAAAGAGGTAAAACTGAGAGAAACGTAGTGTTTTAAAGAATAAAAGAAGCAAATGGGAGAAGAGAATAAACATACACAAAAACAGATAACTGAATTAATATTAACCCAGAAGAGAAAGGGAAGGATGACATTTACCTGTAAAAGGAGAGGAGGAACTGCTGGGCTCTGTGACACATGCCTGTAATTCCAACACTCAGGAGGCTGAGGCAAAGGATCACCACAAGTTTGAGGTCAACATGGGCTACACAGTGAGTTCAAGGCCAGCCTAAACTACATAGTGAAACCCTGCCTCAAAAAGCCCCTCCAGAAAAAGAGAGAGAGAGAAAAGAAAAAATGAGAGAAAGACAGAAAGACAGACAGAAGGAGGAATGATAAACAGAATAGTCTGGAGGTGAAGAGGAACATAATAAATAGATTTTTTTAAGTAGATAATTAAAGCCATCTGTTAATAGGAGAGAAAGTAAAGATGTGGTTGGAAGCATAAAAACAAGTAAGAGAGTCACTAGGGATGATTAAAAACATTGGTGGATAGCAATGAAGACCCAGATAAAGGTATCTTATTTTATTTAACAAAAAGCACTTATGTAGTGCCAGACAGTGTTCTGAGCACTTTACATACATTAACTCAATTATTTTTCTTAATACTCTATGAACTTGAAACTCTCATTTTACTAAAATGAAACTAAAGCACAGAGATTACGTGATCTGCCAAGATAGTTAAGTGGCAGAATCAAGATTCTAATCAGGCAACCTGGTCCCCAGTCTGTGCTCTTAACAGCTCTTCTACGCTGCCTCTTGAATACAGTACTCAATGTATTTGTCATGAAACCAGTAAGAAACATTGTAAAATTTTATCTGGCACTACTCAGAGGCTTAGCAAGACTGGGAATAGGCGGAGAAGCCAATGAACTTCACAAATTGCAGGAAGTTGAGGGCACATATGAAAGGGCAGAGAGGGGAAGGGAAGGCAGAAAACAGGATGAACAAAAGGAATTCAGATGTATTAAGTCATGCACCAACTCCCCAGAAGGAATGTAAACATTATAGACTAAGAAAATAATTTTTAAAAATAGTTGTTATGAATAACAAACTGAGGAGGAGGGGCATCCACCTGATCCTGACTTCAAAATCTATCTTTGACTCTAAACTCTTTACTAAATTACAGTTATTTGTGGAGCATTCACAGTTTGGTATCTGAAAATTTTACCTCAATTTGTAAATGCATAAAACTAAGCTCTGCTCCCCACCTCCACCCCCGCTGCAGCAGCTTTCTTTGTCGTCCCTGTTTGTGTTCATGTGCCAGGGTAGAATGAAAGCTGCAGGGACAAGAACTGTCTTCCCATCCCTCACTACTTCTTCCCACACCTACCTCAGTGTCTGGCACAGAATGGATACTTAATACATATTGGTTGAATTTCAGTACCGTTCTAAAAGTCTAAAATTGTCTTTGATCTTTTCTTCTGCTTTCTATATCTATCTAGTAAATCTCAATTGCCTGTATTTTTCTTAGATGCCTATTTCCATCTTACTATTTGACTATTCTCTAAGCCTTTCACTATTGCCTCAGAGACTCTCATAATCAGGTTCTTTCTGTGTCTTTTTGTTTTCTTTCAGTGCTGAGAATAGAACCCAGAGCCTTACCCATGATGCTAGGCAGGCGCTCCACCTCTGAGCTATACCCTGGCCCTCCAACTGTCCATCTCGACTCATCTCTCCCTCTTCGAATCAACTCATCCAACACAATCTTATCCAATTAATCACTGAAAATACTGCTCTTACCATATTATTCCTACGCTCCAAAATATTCAATATGTTACTCAGTAAGTGGTTATCAGATGCCTAACCTGCCAGAAACTAGGCTTTTCCAACAGAAAGTAAACTATGGCCTGAGAACAGTTACAATAATTGGCCAGTCTATTCATTCCACGATTACCCAATTTAAACAGCTTGTTATTAATTTTTCATGTAACCATGTCTTCTTTTACCAGACGGTAAACTAAGTTCTAAAGCAAGAAAGTGTTTCTTTTACTTCCTTTATCTTTTGAGCCCTCAAGCATAGTGCAGTGTACCTAACACGCATTCTACTTGATCAAGTCTCTCTGTTAAAAAAAAATAAATAAATAAAAACTACATTGAAAATAATTGTACTCTGTTGTACTAGGTTGAACATAATTTTCCTTGATGCTTTGATGTACTCTGGTTCAGTTCACTGTCCTATTATAACTTTAATGATCCTTTTCATATTCCTTTACCATAAATTGATAATTTCCAAATTATTAATTTTCTTTAATCTACATATAATTTATAAAAAGAATGCAATCTTTATATAAAAAATGATACTTATATACCAATCCCTAAACTATGCTAAAAACCAATTTGTTTTAGTCTTACTTCTATTCTCACATTCCCACTAATCCAGTCAATTTGTACTTTGTTTGTCTCCAACTGATTTCAAAGCTGTAACACTTCTGACACACAGCAAACTAAGCTCTTGAAAAACTTTCAATATCAGAGGCACTTATTCCTAATGGTTGCACTCCTCGCACTGACACACTCCCTGAAGGTCAAGGATCTAAATTCTGCAATATTTTTAGCATCTAAAATCCTAGTTTATGCCCTCCTTCTCGTTCTCTTGGTCTTTAAAAACACAAGAACATGCTATCAGATTCCTATTGCCCTGCATGCCCTAAGCGACTAACATTTAAATAATACAAACAATCTAAAACAAAAATCAATTATTAAGAAAAAAGATCAAGTATTTTAAAGTAAAAAAAGTTACAAGGTTTGAAAAACCAACTCAATTTCCAACTCATTATTCTCATTAAATTACTAACTGAAACAATGTACTATTCTTCTCTTGCCACACACTGCCGTTGCTTAGTCCATACAGTGGCCAAATCTTTAAAACCAAAGACTAAAACTCAGTATTATGGTAGCTGCAATTAGCATGATAGTGAATAACTTAGGCACAGAACCTACCTCCCAGAGCTTAAAAGATCTTGTTGGGGTAAGACAGCTAGCTAACCTATAAGACTATCTCGCAAGGGCTATAAGTAAGCTATAACACAAGAAAAATATAGAAGCACCTAACATGGGAAAAGATAGTCCAGGTAGAACCATGGAGAGGTTCCTTGGAGACAATGATGTTGAACCCTAACCTGAAAAATAGACAGGCAAAGAAAAGAGACAATCAATAAGGATTGGGGAAGTAGGAGAGGAAAACATACTAAAACTTCACACTGAGACAATGATCAATATTGAAGTACAGAAGTCTAAGTTGGAAATGACAAGAAATCAGACTGGAGAATAGGGTAATGATAACCACTGAAGGAGTTTAAGGACAGTATGAAATATTAAAATCTTCCCAGCTAAAGTATAAAAAATGGTTGGAGAAGGCAAGAGTAGAAACGTGGAAACCAATCAGCAGGCTGTTTCCATAACCCAGGTGAGAGACAATAGCTTGGATGAAACTGGTAATAAAGAGAACTAAAAGCAGACAGATTTAACAGATTAATAGATTTAATGAGTTCCTCATACTAGGTCGAAGCCATGGTACCATACATTTCTAATGAAAATATGTGCTCTAGCATAGAGGTAGCTGGATGCGCAGCTCAGTAGCTGCCCAGGACACAGTCTTTGTGTTCACCTACTCAGCACGATGAACGGTAAGCTATATACATGTGTCAAAGTGTAAGTGGGTATCAAAATGTGAGTGGGTAAGTTTTACCCATGTTGCGTGCTATGTTACATTTTTGTGTATTTATTATTTTTTATTAAATGTTTTCTTTCAATTTTTCTTGTAGAATTAGCCCAATTCAGTACAATGTTGCATGAAAATCTGCTTTTACAACTTTGGGAGGAGGTTGAAAGTGAGTCACCAGGTGATTTGGCTACCAACAATGATTTGGGTCATGTAAGCCAAAGAAGTTAGCAAGATACGATAGAGAAGTACAGAATGAAGACCTTAATTCAGATGAGAAAGAAAACAGTAATGTAAGTAAGTACTTGATTGTCAAAATGCTATAAAAAAGTCATGTACAGCTGAGCAAACCAATGTTAGAATTAGGTCAGAAAATGTTATTAGGTTTTTGCCAGGGATGAAACCTATTAGATGGAATACCAACACTGCTATTCAATGTTGAAAATTATTTGTAATGGATGATATGCTACAAGATGTTTTGAAATACACTAATAGTGAAATACAACAAAATATTCTATATGCATCCACAGTAATACTCAAAAATATATTTATCATGACACCTCACTATCTGAACTAAAACCCTTCATAGCATGACTTTATCATTCTAATTGTCAGAATCTAAAGAATTCATGGAGAAGTGACAGATGTGACATTAGAACAATG
The DNA here is from genome assembly GCA_004365215.1 of Cuniculus paca. Taxonomy (NCBI): domain Eukaryota; kingdom Metazoa; phylum Chordata; class Mammalia; order Rodentia; family Cuniculidae; genus Cuniculus; species Cuniculus paca. The sequence goes on along the minus strand of RJWT010028606.1, from coordinate 8,999 downwards.
ACACTCAAGAGAGTTGGTTTCCTTCAAAATTGCCTACATTTTGACAACAAAAAGACCCACCAAGAAAAAAAAATCCAACAATCTATCTGCTAGTCTCTCATTTTTTGAAAGCTTTGTTTCAAACTGTCAAGCAATTTATACATTATCCAACTACATGACAATCAACGAACAGCCTGCATCATTTTGTGGTTGCTGAAACTTTCAGCAACCTATGCCAAGTAAATCCTCCAAATATGTACAAAAACATATGCTCAGTAGATACAAAGACTTTTTACACCTCGAATTTAGAAACTTGCCTGAGCACTCAGCCACCAGATCTTTCTTGGTGCAGTAGTAAGTTGTATGACATTGTCAACAGGCTTGTTGCACCCATTTCAAGAAGTACCCAAATGTCACATTCAACAACTGGTTCACTAGCTACCGATGTTACATTTGCTAAAAGAACCCCAGCTGACCAGCACAGCAACTACTCACAAGACAGTCAGACTGCTGAAAAAATGTTGCAAGTTCACACTACAGAAATGAAATATATGGTACAGAAAGACATAACATTGGCCTCCTATAGGCAAAGAAAAACAAAGTAGTATTGATACATCAATATTACACTATGATGATAAGACCGATAGTGAGGCTGGGTGTGGTGGTGCATGCCTGTAATCCCAGCACTAGGAAGGCTGAGGCAGGAGGATCCTCTGAAGTCAAGGTCAGCCTATGCTACACAGTGAGTTCCAGGCTAGACTGTACTATAGTATGGTGAAGAAAAACAAAATAATATTGATACCATCAATGTTATGCCATGATGATAAGATCAGTGGTAAGGACGGGGATTTAGCTCAGCAGCATGAGCGCCTGCCTGGCAAGCATGAGGTTGTGAGTTCAATTCCCTGTACCAAAAAAAAAAAAAAAAAGTCAATAGTGAGACTAGGCATGGTGGTGCATGCCTGTAATCCTAGCACTAGGGAGGCTGAGGCAGGAGGATCCTGTAAGTTCAAGGACAACCTGGCTACATAATGAGTTCAAAGTGAGCCGGGACTACAGAGTTTGACCCTGTCTCCAAACAAAAAAGACTGATAAAGAATCCTCAACATAAATGAAGCCAGAAATGGTCACATTTTACAACAAAACAAAAGGCAGAGCAGACGTTGTTGATGAGTTATGCAGCAACTATGATGTCACTTGGAACACAAAGTACTGGCCAATGGTTGTGTTTTACTCGATCCTAAACATGTGAGGCATAGTTTCATAGTTTACAAAGAAAATAACAAGCACAAAATAATCACGGAGAAATTTTCCTAGGGGGATTGGGACTGGAATCGATAAATGATCAATTGCAACAGAGGAAGAACAGAATATATCTGCCCAAAGAACTCCTCATAAGAATTCTGGAACAGACCAGTTAACAGACAGGTGAAACAACACAAGACTCTCCTAAGAAAACAGGAAGACCAGCAAGATGACAAGTATGTCCTACCAAAGAAGACAGGAAAAAAAAAACACATGTGCTACCAGTGTAGGCGAGACCTATGTATGGAACATGTTCTTATGTCTGAAAACTTCCTTTGGTGTCACAATTGAAATAAAGATTATTTTTGTAGTAGAGTTTTTTTTTTCATTGTAGTTCACATAGGAATTTATTTCTGCTGTTATTTATTAGATTTAGTAAGCAAACAAACAATCGATGTAGAAAACATTAATGTTTATTTTAAACAGTATTTATCTGATATTTTATTGGTAATTCATTTTCCTGCTAAGTATACATCGTATAATAGGAAGCTCCTGATAAAAGTGAAAGACAAGAGAGGTGACCAATATGACCTGCCAAACGCAGGAAAGGAAAGTTAAGCGCATGAGCTGTCTCTGTAAGCCAGACTTGTGTACGGAACATCGCTATTGTCATGTGTGAAGACTGCCTTGGGTATGATAACTGAAGCAAAGTTTATTTCTGTGGTATAGTTTTGTTTGTATTTTTATTGTAGGTCACACAGGAATTGATTTCTGCTGTTACTTTTTAGATCTGGTAAGCAGGTAAACAGTTTATGTTGAAAATGTTGATGTTTATTCTAAACACTCATTACGCATTAAAAATTTATTATTTTATTTCATTGACATTTTATTTTCCTGCTAAGTACACATTGTTCAATATAATAAAACTCGTAAGATTAAAATTAATAACTCATCAATAGAAATAGTTCTAAAAAATAAGCCAGTCTATGTACGGCTATAATGCACCTTTCAAATATTTGCCCTGACTGCCCCCCAGGCCAGGGAGGTGAAATTCACAAGACTGAGGGACTACAAGTTCATGAGAGAGCCATGTCTATTTTATTCCCTATGAACCAATGCTAGCTATAAATCTAATGCACTGGAAATGCTGGGTAAACATTGATGAGTAAATGAATAAAAAATTTTTTTAAGAAGGAGGTTTCTAGGATAACAATTAGGTACAGGCAGGTGTTCTTTACTGAGATAGAAAAGAAAAGAAGAGGCAATTCATACAAAATATATGAGTATGAGGTTCCTGTGAGTATTTCAAGGAAAGACAGTGAATATTCGGCTGGTTGTATAGTTATAGAGCTCAAGAGAAAATTCCATCTTCCTGGAAATGTAAAATTCAGCATCCTCTGTGTCTCAGGTAAAGCAATAGTTGATAATTGGCACTTTTAAAGCACACTATGTAAAGACCACTCCAACGATCCTTTTAAACTTCCAACGGTCATTAACTAAGATTTTTAACCTCAAAGCCATGTGAGGCCATGGGCTGATCCCTAGTACCACAAAAATAAGTAAAAATAGCAAATAATCATTTATTTCTTGACCAAGGTGGCAGTAACTCAAGCTTTTGTTTTATAAGAATCCATGAAGTTGTACATTTATGATTTATGCACAATTTTATTTTTTTTCATTTTTCAGTTTTTTTGAGACAGGGTCTCAACTATGTACTTCAGGCTGACCCTGAACTCATTTATGTAGCCCAGGCTGGCCTTGAACTTACGGCAATCCTCTTGCCTCAGCCTCCTGAGTGCTGGGATTTCAGGTGTACACTACTACACCGGCCACAATTTTCTATATATGTATTAAATTGTTCAATAAAAACCTTAATAGACCAAAAAAAATAGCAGAAACTAATCATATTTAATGGAGAAACACTAGGGACATTTTCATTAAAGAGGAGAAAATGGAGATGCTATCACTATTGTTATTAAACACTGTCCTAAGAGTTATGGTTAAAAAACAAAGACTAGGGCTGGGCATGGTGGCAAACACACCTGTAACCTCAGCACTTGAGAGGCTAAGACAGGAAGATCATCCCAAATTCCAGGCCAGCCTGGGCTACATAGTGAGTTCAAGGTGACACTAAACTACATAGCAAGACCCTGTTTCAAAAAACCAAAAAAAAAAAAAAAAGAGAGAGAGAGATTTAAACATTAATGTCTTTTCAACAAATGGTGTTAGATCCACGGGATATTCACATGCAAAAGAATGAAATGGTTCTCCTCCTCATACCATATATAAAAAATAATTCAAAATAGATCAGAGGCCCAAATGTAAGAGCTAGAATGTAAAATGTAAAAGCACATAAAACTATTCAACTCTTAGAAAAATAAATAATCTGAACATCATCAAAATTTACAACTTTCAAAGGTTTAAACCTTTGGGGAAAAGGTTTTAAGAAGTATCATGGTTAACATGAGAATATCCAATTGGAAAATCTAAGATAAATTGATAACTAGCATAGCTCAATAAGAAAATCAAGTTAATTGTACTTTTTTAAAAAGCCTTACTAATGCAAGTAAAAACTGGCTAGAAAATATGAGACAAATGCAATTTAGAACATCAATTAAAAACAACAGAATACTTTCTCTAACAAATGTACCATAATTACGTAAGACATAATCAGTATATAAGATATAAACAGTAGTGGAAGATGGGTAAAGGGTATACAAGAACTCTTATCTTTGCAACTATTTCATAAATATAAAGTCATCTAAAATAGAAAGTTTATTAAAACAAGAGATAAGAATATTTTTTAAAAAGCCACACAGAGAGCTGAGGGTCTAGCTCATTGCCCAAGCGCCTGCCTGGCAAGCGCAAGGTCATGAGTTCAATCCCCAGTGCTGCAAAAAAAAAAAAAAAAAAAAAGCCACATAGAGGTAAATATTTACAATACATAACTAACCAAGGACTTATATCCATAAACTATCAAGAATGCCTACAAATCAATAATTAAAAGACCCAACAAAAGTAAATGTGCAAAAGACTTGAACCAGACATGATGCCACACACACACATGTGGTTGTGTGTGCACCTTCTGAATTTCAATAAATATGTGGAAGGTTTAGTATTGTTAGTCACTAGAGAGGTACAAATTAAAACCAAAATGAAGCCTGTAATTCCAGCACTTGGGAGGCTGAAGTAGGAGTACTGCTGCAAGTTCAAGGCCAGCCTGGGGTACATAGTGCGTTCAAGGCCATGCTCCAGTACACAGGAAGATCCTGTCTCAAAACACCAAAAAAAATTAAAAACAAAATAAAGCAAACAAAGCCACAATGAATAACACTATATAAACACAAGAGATGAAAAGACTGATGAAAAGAAAGAGGGGAGAAAATGAAGGAAAGAAAGAAGGAATGGAGAGAAGACAGAGGGAAATGGGGAGAGGGAGAGAAAGAAAAGAGTGAAAGAGAGAGAGAGGCTGCTACTATCACACATCAACAAAGACGTGCAGCAAATGGAAGTCTCATCATTGTTAGTGTAAACTGGTACAACCATACTGGAAAAATGGAAGTTCCAAATAGTTAAAATTTACGTACCCTACAATCCAGCAATTTCACTGCTAGGTATTTACCCAGGAGAAATCAAAACATGTCTACAAACGGACACACAGAACAATAGTCATAGCATCTTTATTCATAATAGAAAATAAAAAAGAAAATAGGAAGAACTCAAATATTAATGAACAAAAGGAGCAAATACTCACAAATTGGAATACTACTTAGCCATAAAAAGGAAAGAATTATAGATACATAATAATTGAATAAACTTCAAAAATACTACATCCAACTAAAGAACACTGTTATGGTTTGTGTCTGGATGTCCCCCCCAAAGCCTCATTCAGTCACGTAGGTGGGCTTCTAGAGTTTGTAACTGATTCATGGTTCCATGCTGAGATTATAGGTATGAGTGTTGCATCCAAGTGGGTGTGGCCTACATACAATATAAAGGACAGAAAGAGTCTTCTCTCATGCTCCTGTCTTTTTGCTCTTGTTGCTTTTGCTGTTTTCTGCCACCATGAACTGTCGCCCTCTGCCATGTGCCACTCAGCCTTGGAGCCAGCTGAGTATGAACTGAAAACTCCACAAACTGTGAGCTAAATAAACCTTTCCTTCCTTAATTTTGGGTGCTGGGTATTTTGTCTCTGCAACAAGAGAAAAGTAACCAACACAAAACCAAATATTAGAACTTATGAACAGCCAAAGCTAATTCTAGGATAGAAATCAAAGCAATGGTTGCCTCAGGGAGAAGGGGAGATGGGAGGATAAAACTTTCAAAGGTGACAAAAAGGTTCTATTTCCTAATCTGAGCAATGATTTTATGGCTGCATACATTGTCAAAACTTTCAATCTGCAGGTTTAAGTTCTATGAATTTTACTAGATATAAAAATACATCTCAATTTTTTAAAAAATATGTTGGTAAGAAAAGTTCACCTGAAGTTTTTAGACAGCATGGCTAGACAATGCTCCACTGCAAAGGTGACTGTTACGGTTTGTGTCTAAGTGGCCCCCCAAGCCTCATGCAGTCATGGAGGTGGCTGAATCCAGCATTGTGATTGGGAAATCTAGTATTGTGACTGGTTTGTTGTCTAGCGCTGAATTAACAATGTGAGTGCTGCACCCGCCCAGGTGTGGAGCCAGCATACAATATAAGGGAGGAGAGGAAGCATGTTTTTCTCCCTTTTTTGCCTTTTCACTCTGTTGCTTGCAGCCACCATGTACAGCTGCCCCTCAGCCACACCATCCTGCCTTGGAACCAGCTGAGTATGGACTGAAATCTCCAAAAACTGTAAGAAATAAACTTTTCCTTCCTTCATGCTGGGCATCAGGTATTTTGTCTCAGCAACAAGAAAAAAGTAACCAAGACAGTGACATTTGAGTAAAGACCTGTAGAAAGTGAAAAAACAAGCCATGCAGGTATTTGACAGATTCAAGGTGGGGGAAACAACAGATACTGCTCTTCAGCAGAAATACCTGGAGCTTTACAGAAGCAAGGAGAAAGACACTGCAGGTGGAGTGGGCTGAAGAAAGGAAAGTTCTGAGAAGTAACAGAGCAGTCATATAGAGCCTGGTGGGTCTCAGCGAGCCTCATTAAAGACTTTTGTCTTCATTTTAGTACTAACAGAAAATAACCTAAGTGTCTATGAATAATCAAACACTTTTCCAGTTTACATAAAACTTATGTAAGTAGCAAAGCCAGGATTGGAACCTGGGTGTGTCTAATTCCAAAGCTCAGACCCCTACCCACTTTGCTTGACTAAGTCAATTTAGTAATAACCAATACTTACTGAGTGTGCACTATTAATATGTTTGAGCTAAAGGGACTTAGATCTTTCCAATTTTTCTAACTAGAAGATACATGTTTGTCATGATTATCATCATGAACATCAACATCAATCTGACTGATATACCAACTATTACTAGGTGCTCTAAAATAAATATAATTGATTCTTGATTGTTCTTAATTATAACTTCTCAATCTGCTTTATTCTTCATAGATTTTTACTTTATTGTTCAATATCTGATTTTTGTAGGTTGTATAGAACTATATTAAATGTTAAATTTTATACCAAACTTCCAAATCTCCTCCAGTTTACCAATGGTGCTATATAAATACCATGGGCATACCATGACATAAAATGAAATAGGAAGTACTTTAGTCATTATTTGGCATTAAATAGATGCAGAATTCTAATAATATTTTTATAGGAGCAATATAGAATGTTAAAAAAAAAAAACCTACCTGCCAGGCCTGGTGGCACATGCCTATAATCCCAGCACTCAGGAGGCTGAGACAGGAGGATTGTTGCAAGTTTGAGACCAGCCTGGGTCACAAAGTGAGCTCAAGGTCAGCATGAACAGCATAACGAGGCCCTGTCTCAAAAAGACAAGGGCCAGGGAGTCAGCTCAGCGGCATAAGTGCCTGACTGGCAAGCGCAAAGTCATGAGTTTGATCCCCAGTGCCAGTGGGGAACCTACCTCTGTAAAGCAATATATCCAAGAGGTCTTTAAAAAATACAGATGGTCTAAAGCTAGGAGTGTAGCTAAGTGGTAGAGGGGCTTACTTAGCATGAGTAAGACCCTGGGTCCAACTGTCAACACTGCATATGCACACAAAAAGTTCACTGAAAAAAATATTAACAGAATGTCTAAACGGAGAGGTAAAGCTGAATTTCAGAAAATCGGTGTAACCTATGTAGAAGATGAAGTTTCTGAGTCAAGCAGACCTGAGTACAAATAGCAGCATGACCTGCACAGGTTGAATTAGGACACCTTACCTTCTCTGATTCTTCTCTTTCATCATTAAATTATTTTTCATCATTAATTTACTTTCATCATTAAATTAATTACTACCTATTTGGTAGAGCTGTTGATGTAAAGATAATTTTGAAAAAGCCAAATGTGTGGTGCAACGCTTAATTTACAACAACACTCAGTGACTAGTACTTATTATAGTTATCACACACCAGAAGTTCAACTATGTTAAAATACTTGTAAAACCTAAAGTGGCAGCCGAGTGTGGCTGTAACCCCAGCACTCGGGAGGATGAGGCAGGAGGATTGCCATGAGTTTGAGGCTAGCCCGGGCTACACAGAGATCCAAAACCAACCTAAACTACATAGTGAGACCCTGTCTCAAAAAACAAAAAGTCAACCTAAGACGGCCTGGGAAAGTACAAATAAAAACAAATATGGTTAATGGTTAGGGGGGTACTTGTACTAATAGTATTCTTTTAAATAACTTTATTTTAATGTTATTACATTGCATAGAAGTAGAGATAGAGATACATAAATCAAATTTGAAAACAATTCTTAAAGAGAATAGTTCTCTTTGAATTTGAATAATTATCCCATGGTGTTTTTATTATACTGAAATTTTGAAAGCAAGCTATCACTGTTAAGGTATCATCTATCATCCTTCTTCAAAAGGATTTCCAAAGAATTTAAGGAATATTTTGCTTTTCCCAAAGTGATTTGCAAACAATTACATTTGCATAGAAAAGAATATCAAACATAAGTCTAATATTTGTTTTATTTATTTATCTTTTTTTTTTTTTTTTTTTTTTTTTGCGGCACCGGGGATTGAACTTACGACCTTGCGCTTGCCAGGGAGGCGCTTAGACTGCTGAGCTAAATCCCCAGCCCTTAATATTTGTTTTATAAACAGAACATTTCACTACCTTTTATTTTTGTACCATGCTTACAGTATTCCTGTAACTTTGTTTAGGTCTCAGAGTTCTCATTTGTAAAATGACTGAGATGGATCAGACGGTATCTTCTAATGTTCTTTTTTGCTGTAATGTCCCGGATCTTCTAATAAGACAAATGCATAGGGACAGCCCTGCAACCTTGTACATATACTCAAGGACGTAGTCCTATAATAGTCTTACCCTGCTGATGGCTCACAAAGCTAAAGGCATTACTGTCTCCTTTCACGGAGTCAGTGGGCTCGAAAGGAGTTCCAGAGCTTAGAAATCCCCAAGAGAGACAGCAAAATGACTAATAACTTGGCAACTGATCTTTAATTAAAGGATGGACAAATTTATCCTAGATTAGAGAAGGCTAAGGACAAAGACTTCATTATCTTATACAAAAGAAATATATAATGATCAACACCCTTTCTCTTACTATGAACAGATTAATCAATGAAATCAACACTGAACAGAGGCATGAGATTATATCTTTAAAGTACGAGTTCTTGCCAGGCATGGTGGCACACACCTGTAA
>RJWT010028605.1:0-15182 GCA_004365215.1 Cuniculus paca | reverse complement strand
ATATCCATCTCAGTCCCCCAACCCTAGCTCATGGCTATCATGTCCTTAATATATACACATGTACAAATTTTTTGTGAATCATTTTAGAGTAAGTTCCTTACATCATGTCTCTTTACCCTTAAATAGTTTAATGTGTGTTTCCTAAGAATAGAAGTATTCTCTCACATAATCATAGTAATAAAATACTGTAGTCTATCATCTGTATATCATTTCTTTCTAACAATTTCCCCTTCAGTGCAGATTCCAGTGTAAGGTCATTTCATCTTTAGTCACATCTCTTTAGTTTTTGCTCTTTTGTTTTGTTTTTGGTGGGGTTGTTTTGTTTTGTTTTGGTAACAGAACAGTCCTCATTTTGAACTTGAATGATATTTCCTAAGGATGAGACTGAGTTAGAGTTGTGCATCCTTGGTCAGAATACTGCATAGGTGGTGGTATGTCCTTCTGAGCATCACATACACAGGAACAGTTTATTCCTCATCAGTAATGTTCAATAACTATAGAAATTGACTTCACCATTTAAATTAAGAAAATATTTGGTGTTTGCATTGTCCCAGATTTGACCAGTTGGGTGTCCCTTAATCTGGTTCTTGTGTGAGACAAGGTTTTTAACATCATTTCTGACTGATTTGTCTTCATTTAGAAGCAGTATCTTAATTTGATGAATGAAAAGAACAAAGCATTGAACAAAATAATCCTAGTAAATCAGTGAACTTTTAAAATTAATTAATAGCAGAATACAGTGCATCTTATAGTTGTCTGTTTTCAGGCCCATAGGATAAGATCATTCTTTTTATGCTCTTTGTTTCTGTTTGACTGTAGTACTTGGCTCTCTGGCTCTTAAAAGGCCAATTGATGTATGAAGTCATCCCTCAATGTAAATTGGGGTAGAGAAATCAAGCAGTACACCTTTCCTCCTCTAGTTTTCCTGTATGCTATGGAGACCTCCTAAGGACCCTGGTAGCTGTGGGACTGGAGGAACAACTGTAATCATCTTCATGGGTTTATCACAAGAATAATCTCAGCAGGGTTTGTCTTCGTGGCTCTAAAAAATGCAGTGCATGATCCTAGGAAGTGAGAATCACTATTCTTTTTCATAATTGAGATTTTCTTCTGTTCGTATGACTGCTTTTCTGATTCTTCCTTAAAGCATATTCCCTGGATTTTTTTTTCCACATTCTAATCAGTTTTCTTACAGAAAATTAATATTTTAAATAAGTTATCAGCTCTTGAAAGTAATTCCAAATTTTTCTCCCTAGCGCTACCTTGATGAAGCAGACAGAGATAAGGAGCGTTATATGAAGGAACTGGAGCAGTATCAGAAGACCGAGGCCTACAAGGTCTTCAGTAGGAAAACTCAGGACCGGCAGAAAGGCAAATCTCATCGACAAGGTATCAGAACCTAAGTCAAGTACATCCGTGGTTACAGCTATAAAATGTCATTGCTGTATTATCCTAAATTCACTTGTAAACAGAACATTGGAATCTTATTAAAATCAAGTTGCCTTCATTTAGAAATTTCAGTGGGTTTCTATATCCAGGATGAGCAATTTAATTTGGTTCATGCACTAAATCACTGTTAACTGCCTACACCTCTTCATAATTCTTAGGTATTTCTCTCCTCTAAACATGTGTATTAAACTACGTAACTGACTTGCTCTAACACTTCTAAAGCCTTCCATGTGCCACTTCTCCTGGCCTCCAGTGATCCTCTTCATTCATGCATGCATGCATTCAAAAAGTGTTTATTGAACACCTTTTATTAAATACCAGGCCCTCTTCTGGGTATTAAAGATACAACAGTGACTAAAATAGACAAAATCCTTATCTTCAGAGTTTTGTATTCTCTGTTAAATTGTTCATCACACCCTTACAAGTTTTGCTTCCAGCTCCCCTTCTTCAGGAAACACTGCCAGAGGAGCACACCCACAGCTAGTCTGTCATTCCTTAGCCAGTGCATCTTCTTCACACTTGGGCATCTAGTCTGCCAAAACCATAGTGTTGTGCAAACAGCCCTTGGTGTGTGTTTCCTGCCTACCTCTCACCCTGTTCTCCTCAAAGGTGAGAACTGTGTCTGCTTTTCTCATGTGCTGAATGGTATACTCTGTAGGTATGGGTTTCATTTAACTTTTATCAACTGACCAGTTAATAAAGCCATGGGAGAAAAATGCCATAGTTTGTGAGAACCTGCATGTACCAGCAGGGTTTGTAGTTTGCCACAGTCATATACTTGGGTTTTGCTATTGTGTTCTCTTTCAACTTAGTATTTTCTTGGTCTTTCTTGTTTTTAGATGCTGCCCGACAGGCAACCCATGACCATGAGGTAATTAGCCTCTGTCTACCTGTCACATACATTGCTGTTTGAAATGCTGTTGAATTTTGTTTGAGTTGCTGCTGTTGTTGTTTGTTTGTTTGTTTGTTTGTTTTAGTGGATGGCAGAGTGTTTCCAGTCCCATAGTTCAGACTGAAAGAGTTGCTTCAGCTCATGGGTAGACATTTAGGTCTTGAGTCTCTCAGAACTACAGCTTCTAACCCTAGTCTGTCTGTTCATGTGATCTGAGAATGTTACTGGCTTTCAGTGGTGATGATGGCTGGAATTCAGAGTGAAGTATAGAAGTTAGAGCCAGCTAAAAACTGCAACTTGACCATAGCTTATCATCACCACATACCATAGTTTTACTCTACAGAGATGTTATTTTGGAAATTCTCCATTTGGTTAAAATGAAGCACTTGATTGCAGTGTCCACAGAACATAACAGTAGTTTCTATCCCTCCTTTTTGGTTCAACTCCCTTGACAGGATTTAGGCCTGTGATCCTGTGTATATGGGAGATTTGGGCCTGTGTGTATAGGCTGTGCAATTTGTATTGCTGTGCCATGTGTATACATGGTTGTAAGAAAATAAAATCTTTGGTAATTCCATGCTTTAAAATGCTCATAGCTCCTCATTGCTTTCCAAGTCACATTCATACTCAGCTATCAAGTCTTCTGTAAATAAGTCTCAACTTCTTATTCCAAATACCTTAGCTCCAAATACTTACAAACCTTTACTGCAGTATCTCTGTCCTCAAGGGCGCCATCCTGCTCTGCCTCAGGTCTGTGCTCATAAGAGCACAGAACCTACTTTCATGAGACTACTTTCCCTCCCTCACAGAATTCTTCATGCCGCTCCTCCCCCCATCCTCACATTTCAGATTCCCAAAATCCCAGGCATTTTTTTTTTTTTTGGTACTGGGGATCAAACTCATGACTTGCACTTGCCAGACAGGCGCTTACGCCACTGAGCTAAATCCCTGGCTCCAGTCGTCTTTCAAACCCTATTTCAGTTCCATTTTTCTCCTTCAAATTTTTCTTGTTTCCTCCAGCTTTTTTAACCCTCAGGGCTGTTTATCTTATCCACTTAGCTGAGCTGGTATTGCAGTTATCCAAGTTTGTGTTATGACACTCTTGGAAAATGAGCCCTTTGAGGGCAGACCAAGTCTAATTTCTTTGTATATCCAGCCCATCACCTAACATGGCAGTCTTGCTTGGAGGAGATACAAGAACCCACAGTTAACGGGAAATAATACTGGAAATTTGAAAAAAGAATTTCTCAGGTGCCCCTTTACAAGTAGTTTTTTTGTTTGTTTGTTTGTTTTTTACTAAATCATGGAAATCTGTTTTTCAATTTAATAACTTACCTATTTTGAGGGTGTAGTTATCATACATAATTTCATGATGGTAACTTCCAAAACATAAAAGTAAGATAGATTCAAATTCACAAGTCAGATACATGAGTTACAAAGTGAGAAGCATAGTAAACATTAGCATTTTATTCATATAAATCCTAGTTAAATGTAGTATAGTTATATATGACATTTCTGTGCTTTAATTAGGATGAAGTGTTACAAGTATTTTTGCTTGAAAACTTTGTATGTGTACTTTGTATTTAAATAACAGTTGAATAATGTTGCAAGCTTTGCATTTTCCCAGACTTACATAATTCATTCTCATTTCCTTCTTTGTCTGTGTATCCACCCACCAATATTCTGTATTACTTTTTTCCCCTCCATTTTTGCATCTTTGTCCTTAATAGGTGCAAAAGAGAATTTGGAAAATAGTCTAAGACATTAGATCTCACATTTTCTAATCAGTCGCTGACTCATTTCATCAGTATGGATTTTCTTGGTCAGGCTATGTATAGCACTTTTGTCTTCAGTGATGTTGATAGTTATAGTCAAAAAAAGATAAATTTAATCAATTATAGAAGCTCTTACTTGAAAAGTAAACCTTTTCATTAAAGATATTAGTATTATATGAGTTTTTATAAATTCTATGATTAATGAAAAGGGAGAAGTCTCTGTGCTGTTTTTCAATTCAAGATTAGACACTACTTAGTCCAAAGAGGTGGCAGCAGGGGAAATGTGGGTGGATGGAGGAGCAGCAGTAGTTTCTCATATGTGTGTGTAGTAGGCTCTGTGTATCTGTCTGCCAGTATATCCTTATCAGTATAAGGGTCTCTTAGGTTCTTAACCTAATTAATGTCTCTTACTTTTTTAGTTTTTATTTTTCATTGGTATTATTTCCTGAACTAGGTAATTTCAGAACAATTGAAATATATAAGAGAACTGGTTTGAAAGTTTTTTAATTGTTATTTTAAACACTGTTTGAAACTGTCTTTAGCCTGGCATAGTGGCATATGTGTGTAATCTGTGCACTCTGGGAGGCTAAGGCAGGAGGGCAACTTAGTAAGATGCAGTCTCAGACAGTTTATGTACTGCTTTTCATAAGTATAACTTCTTGGTATAATAGTTCAGAAAAACAGGAAAGCATTACAGCTGAAAAACAGCCACAGAAGGTTCCATGGAGGAATGAGGAAAAGGATTAGCTTAAAGATAACCCACTATTTTGTTTTTTGTTTTGGGGTGTGGGGGCCTATAGAGGCAGGTGAGAGTGTTGGACATTTATGAATAAGTTAATAAAAGAGCAAGTATCTTACAAAATTCCTAAAACAGAGATTCAACATACACATACTTCCCTTATCTTATGAAGAGTAAAATGAGAAATTTAATAGAATGATCTGTGCTCTTAAAACCCTAAGATCTCAGAGATCCTCTCTGCCAGCCAGTTTATTTTGGCTGTGAGGGACGTGTCTTGCCTAAGACAGGAAAGAGTATACCCAGAATCACTTACTGAACCAAGTTAGAGGCAGAAGTGTGGCAGAAACCCAGGCCTCTGTACCACAGTCTAGCACTCTTGGCAGCACGGTGCAGTGCTGTATGGGATCAACTACACAGTGTTGAAAAGTGAAAGTGGGCCCCCTTGCCTGAGATGTCAGCAAAATGTGTTGTTAGTTAAGAAATTACTTGGTTTGTGGCTTGGGGGTGTAGCTCAGTGGTAGGACACTTGCCTAGCATGTGCAGGGCCCTGGCTTATATTCCTAGCACCTTGGTGGGGGAGAGACAAGGGAGACGGAGATTGCTTTATGAATAGTAAAGAAATCGATTATATTTCTAATGGAACTTGGCTCCCTGAGACATTATTACCTAGGTAGGTACTGGAGAGAGCATCTAGGAGCTTAAGAAATGGTGACCTGAAAGCCATTCTGCACAGCAGTGGGCACTTCAGCATGGTACACAACATTAAGAGCATTCCCCAAAGTAAAGGGCACTTGAAAAAATCATGTCACGTGCTCTGAGATTCTGGCCCTAAGCCTAGATCACAGCAAAATAGATTCAGTTCAAAAAGACCTCTGTTCCCTTACCCTTCTCTCAATATATAGAAGGAAAACCCAGTGAAGAGTGTTCTTGGCGCTCTCAAATCAAAAGCCAGGCCACTAGACCTGGGAGTCAGCTTGCGTTGCTTTCAAGAGAGTGTCTACACCTCATGTGAGGGTAACGATAGAAACAATAATTTTGTTTCTCCTTTAATTTATGAGAAATGACAAAATGACACTCAGCCTGAACAAATTAGACCCTTTCAATGAGGAGGTAATCAAATCCTTATGATTTTAATCCCTTGAGCGATCCTTGGAGCAGCTTAAGTATATCTGCGCCCCCAGGAGGATCCTCTCCATGCCGAGTAATGTACTCAGTAATGGAAGAGTGCTGATGGTTTTTATTACCACTCTTCCGTTAAGTAGAATTTCTCTGTTGCTTTCAGAGGCTGAACAGTTTCATCTAATTGCTTTAATGTTTCTTATTTTGCACTCTAAGAATCTGCACCAAGGGGCAGTGTGTTAGTGCACCTGCGTAGGGCTATCCTCTGCCCTTAACAAAATGGGCAGCTCAGGCAGAGGAAAACAGAATCACCAGACTGAAGAGTCAAGACCTTGGAGCAGGCTCCATTGTACCGTGGTAATGGGAGGCAAACCCCACCACCACCTGCAGGTGCACACGCGCATGCACACACGCACACACACACTTATGACTGGCAGATGCTAAAATGCATAGCCAAGTAACTGATTTACGTATGACTGTGTAGTGAAGTAGGAGACTAGACAAGGTAAGATGATTAAAATCCTAAGACTTCGTTCTAAATCACTTGTGTACTTATTCTTGAATCTAGTGTGCATTGTGCATGTAGTGGTTGTGTATCATGAGTTTCCTGTTTTCCTACAAAAAGCCAGTAACAAAGTTAAAGCATATGGTAAACCAGCAGAGTTGAAATGTGTTTAACATCCCTTCTGGAACCAGCCTGCTTTGCCCACACATTAGTTCTCATTGGAATCTGCTAGGAACTGGCACAAAGTAGAGTTCTGCATGCTGAAACTTGGGACTTTCAATAATTCAGTTATTTTTAAATTGTTCTGGGAAACTTTGTTTTCTTTCAGTAGGAAAAAACAAAAAAAAAGACCAAAAATTAAGTGCTCTGAAATGATTCCTTGAGTAAATACAGTGTTTCAGATTTCCATCTTAAGGGTCTGTCTTGCCTGCTGCTGCTGACTGTCCGTTCCCGCACCTCATACCCCTTACTAGGCAGACAGGGGTCTGAGACAGGAGCATGGCCATCACAGTGCTCTCTTAGGCTGCTGACTGCTGGGCTTTGCCGGGCACCAGAGCGTTCTTGCTTTCAAAGGCAGAGTAGTGGTAACAAGTAGAAAAGGTAACAGCCTATCTCTAACTTTAAGCATTTTTTGTTGTTGTTGTTGTTTCGTTTTTGCGGCACAGGGGATTGAGCTCATGACCTCGCGTGCTTGCCAGGCAGGTGCTTAGGCCGCTGAGCTAAATCTCCAGCCCGTTTTTTTGTTTTTGTTTTTTTTTTTGGTTTTGTTTTTTTTTTGTAAGCATGTTTTTATAAGAATGAATTCTAGGTATTTTGTGTACTGTTTTTCATGTTATAAAGGTTTTAGAATCTTCAGGGTTCACTAGCAGTTTCTTCAGTACTCATTTCCTACTGTGCTCTTTACCATTTTACATTATGCAAGATTTTGAACACCACCCCAAGACACTTATAATTATATTCATTACACTTTCAACTTAAATTTCATTGTAGAAATGGCAGCCAAAGCATCTTGAAATACTGATTTTATTCTTAAGGATCATTGTTGAATCTATTTTGCAGTGGTTTTGTGAGACTTTATTTTATTGGCTTATGGGTGAGTTAATTTCAGGCTTTATTATTCCTTTCTTAGCTCACATAATTCTCACTTGTAGAGCCTGGTTATTTCTGACTTCCTGGTTTTGTTTGTTTGTTCTTCCTAGAGAAAGTCTATAAAAGCCTCAAAGATAGGCTGTTCCCTCTGTATAGACTGTTCTATTCTGATAAATAGAAGTGCTAGTAGAATACCAATATTATTGCTCATGGCTGGCAGAGCTTTGCTTACAATTCTTACTGTCCACTCTGCAAATTATCTCTGAGAGTATTTTACCTGCATGACCAAGTTCTCAATTCTTGTCCCAACCTCTTTTACAATGTATACTGTAGAGTATTTGAAGCATAGAGCTAAAAAATGGTGTCCAGATTCTCTGCTAGAGGAGTGTAGTCTTTTTTTAAGGTTTCTCATTGTATAGCAGTTACCTCTGAGAAAACTTGACTACTTAACTGCTTGAGCTCTGTGAAAAGGGGAGGAACAGTTAGTTCCCTCACACACTCACTTAAACTGACTCCTGCTCATCTTATTTCTTTTCTTTTCTTTTTTTCTTTTATTTTCTGGTTTTTTTGTTTTGCTATATAGTTTAGGCTGGCCTCAAGCTCAAGGCAGTCTTCTTGTCTGATCTTCCCAAGTGCTCCTCTCCCTGTTTCTTTAAGGAAGATATGATCATCATGCTTCAGACACTACTGTTTAATTCAGCTTTTAAGAATTAACTTTCGTTCTTGATTCACAGAAAGAAACAGAAGTCAAGGAACGATCTGTATTTGACATCCCTATATTTACAGAGGAGTTCCTGAACCACAGCAAAGGTGATTATTGCAGTACAGTATTTTTGTGTCCTTGGGCATCTGTCTGGGGGCTTAGTTCCCCAGAGGAGTTCATTGCTCAAAAGCAGTGTAGTGATAGCCCTCCTACTTCCGTTTCATTCTGTTGAAAAAGCAGCGACTCGAAGACCAATGAAGGAAAGATAGGCTAGTGTTGTATGGCTTGGTCTCTGGATCAAAAGAAACAAATGTAAATTACAAGTGCAGTTGCTTCCAGGCTGGTAGCTGGAACCCGGTGTACCAGTGAAAGCTTCCATGGGAGCCCGAAACACAATGAGTGACGGCAGAACTGCTCCCCTTGCCGTACAGATGGGCACCATGTAGCTGGGCCTGGCCAGCCTCCCAGGATCCACCCTGCTGTCCCCTGGGGCTTCAGACTGCACAATTTTAAAAAGCAAAATCTAACAAACTGCCAGGAATTGCCACTGTTTGCTGCAATCTTATGTACAGCATATACAGCTTTAAGAATTAAAATAACTCCGGGGAGCTGGCGTTTCATTGCTGAAATTGTGGTCGAGAGTGCAATAATGAGTCAGGAGATGAGGCAGGGTAGCTAATGAGAGCTGCTAAGCTGAACTTCCTGTAAGAGGCATGGGAAGTCTCCAAGACTGTTCCTCATGATGCCTGTGTTCTGGGCGGGTTCCCAGCACGCGAGGCCGAGCTGCGCCAGCTCCGGAAGTCCAACATGGAGTTTGAGGAGAGGAACGCGGCACTGCAGAAGCACGTGGAGAGCATGCGCACAGCCGTGGAGAAACTGGAGGTGGACGTGATCCAGGAGCGCAGCCGCAACACAGTCCTGCAGCAACACCTGGAGACCCTGCGGCAGGTGCTGACCAGCAGCTTTGCCAGCATGCCCTTGCCTGGTAATGTCATCCCTCCCCAGGATTTCTAGTGGCAGGGTAGGGTGCTGCTCTTTTTGTTGGTGTTGGTATGTGGAGGCTGAAGTCTCCCTAAGAAGAAAATCAGTACAATAAAATTTTTCCCCTCAAGATTTTCTGTAGTGTTGTATATCACAAACATATACTAATTTAAAAAAAGATTTTCTGTGGATCGTGTATTAGACTGTGAGTACTTGCTGGGCATGATGGCACACACCTGTAAGCCCATCACTGGAGAAGGAAGATTGTGTGTTAGGAGCCAGCCTTGGCTACATAGTGAAACTATCTCAAGAAAGGAGGAAGGGAAAAATAAATAAAAGGAGGGGTGGAGCTGGAGATGTAGCTCAGTGGAAGGATGTTTGCCCAGTATGTGCAAGGCTCTGCTTTCAATATCCTGCACCACACTACAAACAAAGTCAGTGTTGGCTAAAATCATCCAAAATTTCAAGCCTTCTAGTCATAAATTTTTGTTTACCTCTTATTTTAACATAATCTATTTTCCTTTCCATTAAGCTTTATTTGATTTTCAGAACAATAGAGACAGAAATCCTGAGGAGAGCACTTTCTTTTAATGTATTTCACCTGCCTTTTATTTGTTTTGCTTTCATGAGAAGGAAAACAAACACTGGTGTTCCTTATATACTCTTTCATTTGAGGACAGTGACAACAGAAGGCCGGCAGTCTCTAACCTTTTGTTACATACAGCTACTTATCTATGCTGCATTATGTAGCCCATCTGTTTATTTAGAGTATGTGACTTAGCTTCCTCACTTTGAGGTCTAAAAGTCTCATAAATTTAAAATCTGCTTGTGGATCAGACCACATTAGAGTCCCAGTTTCTTTTGCTGTGGATACCCTTAAATATTTTATAATTGAGCTGAAGAGTTCCCTCATTTGTTCTTCTTTCACTTCAGGAAGTGGTGAGACACCAACAGTGGACACCATTGACTCCTATATGAACAGATTGCACAGTATTATTTTAGCAAACCCCCAAGACAATGAAAACTTCATAGCTACAGTGCGGGAAGTTGTGAGCAGGCTTGATCGCTAGGGAACGGTGAGTATTCATTGCTGGGATGCTTTTGTGGCAGGGCACTGTCAGAAACCAGGTGTCTTCAGACTCTGTCAGTACTGCCGAAATCCTGAAATTGCGTTGGGGGAATGAGCTGGAGGTTTGATTTAAGAGTCCTGTTGCCTGGTTGCTAAAAGTCTAAATAATGTTAGGAACAGGATCAAGACAGTTTTTTCTCATGTATGCTTTGGAATAGTTTAATGGAAAGAATATACTTTTTGTGTTTGGATCTCAATACTAGCTTTGTCATTTATTCTTAGGTGTTAGTTTCCCAAAGAATTTTGAAGACTGGCTAAAGAACTTAAAGGAAATCTCTCCCAAAACAGCTCTCAGCACAAAATATCACTTACTAGTTAATCTTTCTTTTCCCCGGAAACTATTAATGATTTATAAGTAGTAATCAAGACATTTTTTATATACACATGCATACACACATTTGTATACACATATGCATGCCTACATAAGCATTCTCATCACTTGATAGAAGAGTGACTATAACATGTTGAATGTTGTGGACTAACTATACAGTGAAATAGTTCATACCTTTACTAAAAAATAAATTGAACAAGAAAAAGAAATAAGCTTTTAGGAATTACTTTCTAAATGAGTCAGGAAGTACATTTCCAGAAGGGATCTGCCTGGGTCTACTTTTTGGTACTACTGGTCAATCATCAGTCATCATTGCTTAAGTGTTAATTCACTCAGATTTCAAGAGATAGGGCAGAATTTTAGTAAATCATTCCCCAAACTGGTGGCCTTGTGGTCTCTGGATTAAATTGTCCCATACCACAGACATGTAAACAGTGTGGAAATCTGAGTTGGACCAGACAGTGAGGTGCCATACATTTAAACAAGAATCAACAGTGAGAAACTCCTTCAAAGCCTCATGGGTTTGAATCTTTGTGCTGCAGGTCTAGGAGCACCCTCATACACTTAATTTTTCTTATAGCTTGGTTTGGACTGTGAGCAACATGTAGAAGAATAAATAAAACCCATAATTCTTTATCTAATGAGGCAACATCTGCTAGCAGAGACAAAGGCAGAAGTCTTTATCCTTCTTGGTCATGCCCTCAGATGGTAACTGTACAAGACAATTCATTACCCTTCAGCTTGGGCCTTGCTTGAATAGGGAAAGGATTACTGTCCTTCCAGTGCTTAGCCAGATGGAATGGACTATACTTCTAAGAGTTGGCTGCACTCCCTGTAGAATAAAGAAGTGGGTTTACTGCTGCTGCTTAGGACAGGAACAGCTTGTAAATCTATGCCTGGAATTTTCAGGAGCTCATCATCCTCTTTTTCATGTGGTGTTTTCAATTAGCACTCTCAGGCTTGAAAAGAGAGAGCCGGGAGAAGCAGCATGACAATGGTGAAAGAAAACAATAATTGATAATGTGGTGTCTCCTGCCTAGGTATAGGGCAGTGAGTGCAAGAAGGAAGCCAAAAGTGGTTTCCACTTCTAGCATGTTGCCAGTAGGCCCTCCTGAAGCTCTGTTCATCTGAAGAATGTAAGCTGCAGTATCTGCTCTTGGAGGAGTCTTTGAAGAACCTTGTTACATTCTTCTTGATTTTAACCTATAAATATTTTGTCCTTGAAAAAATACCTGCAAGTAAACTGTTATATCACTACAGATTTTTACAATCTAACCATGCAAACATAAGTGTGAATAGTTGGTTCCCCACGTCACCTCCCAGACTGTCAAATGGAACAATTATGAAGCCTATGATTAATACTAGCTTGGCCTCATTATACAAATATGTACAGACAACTAGGCCCAATGTCCCCAGCACTCATGCTGCAATTAATTACTCTGACATGAGCTTGGCAAAGGGTTCATTCCACTGTCAGGAGCCAATGAGTGAAGGGAAGCTAATGGTCTACAAGTTTTAGAGGAGCATAATAAAGCAGGAAGGGGCCTTTAGAAATCTGACATTCTATACATGAAGAAACTGAATTCCAAAGAGATGAGATGCCCTGCCTGAAAATACCTGAGAGGATGAGTACAGATATGTAACCCTCCATTCAGTGGGTTTCCAAGACATGATTGTAAGGAGGTACAGCTGGGGGAGGTCAAAAGCAATGAAAAAATCTTGCAACAGAGCATTCAGATAAATGGGAAAAAGTCCAATCCAGTAATTATGATATTAAAAAATTTCGGTGAGTCCGTTTAAGCATTATTTTTATAAATACACAACGGAAAAATTACCCCATCTGTCATCATCTTGTGGCACGAGTGGAAGTAGTAGGAGGAGGCCAGAGGGTTAATTTTAAGTTGAAAGGGTAACCACATTACATAACCATTAAAACGCACGTGTTTCCCAGTTTCACTTGAACCAATTGATAAATGCTTAACTGTTTCAGAATAAAAAGTCTTGTGTGGTTGCATTTTTATCACTATGAGAAAACGCATTGGTCATATGTGTACAGCATGTTCCTGCACGAGCAGATACCCTTGGGTTTATGCGTAAAGAGAACTAGTGTTGATCAGGACACTACTTCCCTCTCCTCAGATTTGTCCCTAATGTTTGCTCCTCGGTGCTCAGCTGCCGATTTCCGACCTCCCATTGTTGCAGACCTGGAGCAAGCCCAGTTCTGGATTTACATGTTCCCTGAAACATCTCAGTGAGGCTGCCTGCTTGCAGCACTACACACACCCTGGTCCTCCCCCCAACCCTTAGGAAAATAAAGCTAAGCATCTTTTAATCGTAGCCCTAACCCCTTCCTATCACACCTACCTTTTTGGTATCTCCCTCCCAAATCTACAGGTCTCACAGCTCCCAGATGTCCCGTAAGTGTTTTTACTTGTGCGGAATGAGAAGCCATCCGCGGAAATTGGAACTGTGTGGGCAGCCGGAAGGACCACAGACCCCTCTGCTTGTGAAGAATTGTCAGTGAGTGCAGCGCCTGCACCCCAGGAAGCCAGGCGAGGTAGCGCAGAGGCACGTGTGTGAGACCTCCCTACAGATCATCCTCGGTGAGCCTTGAAAGTGTACAGCCACTCTCCCGAGTCTTCGAGTCTTCTGTCATCTCCATCTCTGTTAAAGCAGATCTGCATATATTCTGCTGACTGGGTGACTCAGAAACCACCACGGCCCCACCCGCAGCAGAGAGGAAGACTTCCCAGTTGTGGCAGTTCCAGTTGGACCCTTTCATCACTGGAGCTCCAGTTTTCTCACCTAGCTGTCACTTTTTTTAAATGCCTTTGGGGTGATTTTTGCTTCCCTTCACCCCACCAAGTTACACATCTCTATTTTCTGACCTCTGGGCTCTGTTGCTCAGCAGGGCTCTGAGGGAGCATTTCTCTCATTGGATGGCCCCAATCTTCTCCCATCGTTGCCCCGCTGTGACTGCAAAGAGAGGAGCTTCTTGTTGACAGTGCCCTGTGGAGCAAGCCTGTGTTCCCCACCACACACAATGCTCAGTGGGTGCCAGCCCCTTACAGGCAGCTTTGTGATTGCTGCCCTGAAGGGGAAGGTGCCTTTTTCCTCCCCGAGCTGCCTGCTGTTTTCTGAGCAGTGCTCCTGCACAGACATGGTGTCCCCACCCCAGTAAGGCTCTTCTGTCCCTATCTCTTGGCAGTGTCTCGTGGAGCTTTTTGCTGAGGAAAAGGTCATTGGTGAACAGGGAGAAGGGGAAAAAGTAGATTTTATTTGGTATTTATTACTTTAAGCCCAGAGTTTATCCTAAGTGAAACCCGAGGTAATCCCTGTCTCGTTAAGGTGTGAGATTCATAGACTTAGGTGTAAGCGGTCTGTGGGAATAGTCTCTCAAGCTGGCAGAAAGGACACAGAGGAATTTTCATGTCCTTTGTCTTCCTTCTGTAGCCATTAACTGCTGAATATGTGCAAAAGGAGGCTTCTTTCCTTCCCTCTCCCTAGTAAGGAATTTTTGGTTTTTAACAGCAAAAGTGAAGAGGGTTCTGATTATCTCCTCAGGGTCTTTTTTTTTTTCTTTTCTCTTTACACTCTAGAGCACAAGGCTGAAGGTAGCACCTGAGACCTTTGGAACCAAAGCAGAGCATGCTGGGCCTGTGGCCTCAGCACCCCACCACTGAAGGCAGGTGGATGGCAGTGTGGCCCTTCATAGTGTGCCCCAAAGCCCAGATGCAAGCTAGAAATCCCATTCTGTAGCTGCACCATTTCCTCTCAACACTGTGATCTCCTTGCCTGTGTTTGTCAGTCCCAAGGAAATTAAGAGCAACAACAAGAAGTCTCGCTTTGTGATATATTGTGTGAATACACATTCATACAGTTTCTAGGCACTGAAGCCCACCTGCCACCAGTTGGCAGCTTACAGAGTAAGACCCCTTCCTTCATTCACTGTTGCTGTAAAGCCAGCAGCTCTCCTGCCTCTATTTTCCCATTCTCTTTCTCTCATCTTACTGTTTTTGCCCCTTAGAGTTCTTGTCTACTGAGTCCAAGCTAGAATTCACTGTCTGTGGCAGAAGGATGTCAAAGCTGGCTCTGGAAGTTGGTCTGCCTTCTGCCAGATGCTTTCTGTCCCCGCTTCCTTCCTCTCTATATTTCTGTTTCTGCTTTGTGTTCAGTTTCTTGCAGCGTCAGCAGCACTGATTTTGTAGCCAGGAAGGGCTGTGACTAGCTGGACACCTCACGGTGACTGGACACGTGCATGTGCAGGGACGCAGAGCTCAGAGCGTGGAGCCACACACGCACTGAAGCAGCTCCATACTGCCTCACGGTGTTGTGGGACCATGAGGTCGCAGGGAAAGGCCTGTGCTACCTCCTGTTTGTGCTGTCACAGGCTGGCACAACACCACGTTGCTGTGTCCCAGGAGACCGGTAAACACTCCCACACTGACGTGTTCTCTTAAGAAATAAGCT
>RJWT010028604.1:0-15145 GCA_004365215.1 Cuniculus paca | reverse complement strand
GAATAAAAAGACAGTTTAACCTCAGAAAAATATACTAATATAACTCATCACACTAACAAAACCCAGGACAAAAAATTATGTAATTATATCAGTATGTGTAGTAAATACATTTAATAAAATAATCCTTACTTTGCAATTAGGAATAGAAAGAAATTTTCTTTCTTAACAGAATAGATATTTTATTTCCCAAAGCTACAACAAATACTAAACTTCTGGAGAAAATTTACATTCATTCCCTTCAAGACTATAAGCATGACATGCTACACACCTATCATCTTTGCTAATGCTTAAAAGCAATGAATGTTCAAGCTAGCAACACAATAAAAGGGGGAAAAACTTAAAAATTAGAAATGATTTGTTTTTGTTTAAACAATATTTACATAAGAAACATCTGAACCAAAATGGGTAAGTTGCTCCTAAAGTCATATGAAATTGCAAGGGACCCCAGAGAGCCAAAAGGGTCTTGGAAAAGAAAAAAGTAGGAAGACTCATACTTTCAGGTTCAAAGACTTATTAAAAGATATAACAATCAAAATAGTTAGTACGGGCTAATAGATAGACATATAGGTCAATGGAAGAGGGGCAAAAGTCTAGAAATAAACTCATGCATTTAAGATAAACTGATCTTCAATAAGCTTGCCAAGACAAAAAAGAGGCAGAACAGTCTTTCCAACAATTGGCTCTGGGATAACTCAATATGCACAGACTAAAGGATGAAGTAGACTTCTAAGACATATCATACCCCAAAACCAACTCAAAATGAATGAAAGACTTATGTACAGTTGAAAACACAGGACTAAATCTTTGTGACCCTGGATTTGACAGTGAACTCTTCTTTACACATGACAACAAAAGCATAAGAAATAAAAGGCAAAGAAGATAAAAGCAGCACAACAACATTTAAATTTTTTGTCTATCAAGGTATCATTAATTGAAAAGCCAACCCAAGGAATATGAAAAAATAGTTATAAATCATATATTTGATAAAGAACTTGTACACAGACTATACAAAGAATTCTTATAACTCGATTACAAAAAAGACATTAATTAAAAAACTGGCAAAGAATCTGAATAGATTTTTCTCAAAAGAAGATATTTGTTTCATAAGCATAAGAAAAGTTGCTTGATGTCATCAATCACCAGGAAAATGCCCAGCAGAACTACAATGAAATGCCAATTCATATGCCATAGAATGGTTAGAATTTAAAAAAAAAAAGGAAAATAACAAGTGATGATGAGGATGTGAAAAAACTGAAACAGATCTATTTCAGGTGAGAATGTAAATTGGTAAAACTGTTGTGGAAAACAATGTAGCAGATTCTCAGAAAGTCAAACATAAAACATATGGCAATAATTCTAGTACTAGATATCTACTCAAGAGAAAAGAAAAGAAAAATGTATTTCGATGTAAACTTGTACATCAATGTTTATAGCAGTATTGTTAATAATGGCCAAAAATCAGAAACAACCTATAGTTTTGCATGTTGTAGCACATCTGTAATCACAGCTTTTGAAAGGCTAAGGCAGCAGGATTGGTGTAAGTGTGAGGTCAGCCTGGGTTACAACCATGAGTTCAAGGCCAGCCTGGAATATACAGTGAGACTCCAAAACAAAAGCAAAACTTTAAAACAACACCAAACCTAAATGCTCATCAATTGATAGACAAAATATGGTATATCCACACAATAGAATGCTACCCAACAATACAAAGGATAAAGTACTAACATGTTACTTCATAAACGAACCTCAAAAATAGGTTAAACCAAAAAAAGGCAAACACAAGAAACTATGTGTCTTATAATCTCATGAAAATTCACACAAAATTTTCAGAAAAGCCAAATTAATAGAAATAAAAGATTAGTAGTTGCCTAGGAATGGTGCTTATCTATGACTGATTATGTTTATAAAACCTGTTAAATCTACAAAAAGATTAACAAATTGTACTTCCATGGCTAAACATTATGATACACCGAAACAGTCATTTAAGATTGTCATGTACACAAAACACTTTTACGAGTCACAAAGACATGCATTAAACTTACCAAAATGGTTGCCTAGAGGTTCGTTTATATAAGGGGAATGGCAGTGGGAGTGGGGAAAGGAGATGCAGGGAATGTGTAAATTAATAAATAATTCTAGACAAGGAAGAATTTGAATAGAGTAATGCATTTGTGCATAAGAATACAAGAGCAACATCAGCTCAGTTCTCTACAAATGAGGTTTTAAAAACAGAATACAAGAAATACTTTTATAAAAAGAAAAAAATAATTCCACTTCCTATTTTTACAGATACTAAGTAATACAATAATAGAACAAGCTTAAGAAACTTAAATTTGTTGTGATTATGCCACTTAATGCATAAGCACTTAAAAGGCAGCATCATAGTCAATACTCCAAAACCCATTAAGTTCTAAAGCAAGAGAAAGGATGTACAAGTAGAAGGAACAAGTATTCTCTGAGTCATGCAGGCTAGTTATCTTACTACTTAATTGCACTGCTGGATATCTGTGACATTCTGATTAATTATGGAAACACACAACACCAGAAAGAAATGACAAAGAAGCATTGACCTTTTAAGTGTTTAACATTAGAAAAACTTTCCTGCAACTATTTACCATAGGAATATTAGTCTTTGAGAAGCTCTGCCTAACAAGGGCTCCTTAGCCAAATGTTAGAAATAATGCAAAAGGCTGGGGGTTTAGCTTAGCAGCACAAGCGCCTGCCTGGCAAGCACAAGGCCATGAATTCAATCCCCAGTTAAAAAAAAGGAAATACTGCTCAAATATTCTCCCACTAACATACTGTATTCAACAACATTATTAGCATGCTTAAGTTCCAAAACGTCTCCAAGACGTTAAAAAATCATTTTTGAAAATGATTAATTACGCAGATGTTATTTGTTCATAAATTCATTTAGCAGGCCAGCCCCTATCCTAAATGCTAGGATTTTAGCAGTAAAGAAAACATATTTCTTGCCTTCGGGGAGATATACATTGCAGAGATACTGTTAGATATTCAGTATGTATGTTTGCCATTAACTGTATGTTAAGTAATAACACTGTCATATAAATGAGGATAAATATCAATACTGAAAGAAATACTGAGAAACGCAAGAAAGTATCTGCAATAACATGTTCATCCAAGGAGATGGGTTAGAGGAACTTGGTTATTTTCCAAATACACAGTAACTTAAAGACCAATGGATTATACCAAAATAGCCACGGGCAGGCAATATTTAAAATAATTGGGTATACCAACAATGAAATATGATAATCATGCCATTCATGTGGCTAACCTGGGAAAAAAATAAAACTTGCAAAACACGTAAAATATAGTATGATTTCACTTGTTTAAAAAAATTCTCTAAAAAGCACACCCTCCCCTCCACGTGCAGTATTGGGGATTAAACCTGGGGTATTTGCACTGAGCAACATCTCCAGCCCTTTTTAAAATGTTGAGACAGACTCTTGCTAAAATACCCAGGTGGGAATTGAATATTCGATCCTCTTGCCACAGTGTGCTGGTATTACCAGAATGGGCTACTACTATATCTGGCTACAGTCTTAAATACAAATCTTTTTATATGCATGTGCAGATAGAAATTTTCTAAAAAGACACAAGATTTAACAGTAGTTGGCTATCTCTGGGAAAATAGAATTGATGGTCAGGGAACTTTTTTACCTTTATGTAATAACTGATTTTTTAAAAAACAAAGTCATATTTTTAATGATATGAAATAATTTTTTAAAAGTTTTTATTAGTATATATTTGCAGTATAAAATGATTACATTCATAATGGGGAGTTAGTACATGTTCTGTCCCCTTCCCCTCCTATCTCTTCCTTCATGAAATAAATTTTAAGACTAATTAACTAGTATTTTCAGACAAAGCATAAGAGTTGAAGGGAGGAAGGAATAGTATGACTTTTTTTCTAGGATTGAAAAAATTTAACTAGAAAGGACGAAGTATCACTTTGTAAACTAGTGGTAGGAAAATACCTCAAAATGAGGACTTTTTGGTAACTGGGCACATGACCCAAAAAAACCCAAGAACTTCATGGATTTTTCTTCTATAGAAACTATACAGTGACACACTGAAAAACAAGATACTTAAATGACACTTAAGAGTAAAACAAGAGCAAATGCCCTTGAGAAAAGTGGAATAAGGATACTCTGATATACTTACTCATCGCACTATAACTTCAAATATCTTATGTTGCAAATAAGTGTTAGTGTTTCTGATTAGAAGTATTAAAAACTTTAACTTAAAAAGGAAAATTACCTTTCTTATAAGGTGGTTTTCAGTGTCTGCCACAAATATGATATTATCCATCATGGCTACACCCTGTGGAGAGTTAAAAGTTGACTCTGAAAATAGTCCATCTTTTCTTCCAGGGTTAGGTCCTAAAAGACAAGAGAGTCACAGGACAAAAATTTTCCATTAAAAAATGATTTCAACTAAACAAAAAAAATTTTAAGGAATTACATTTAATGCTGGGATTTGAAAAATAAACAACACTGTACTTCTATCTAAAAATTAAAATGTTTTCATGATATATATTTTTCTCAAGAGTGAGTTTTGGGGGCAACCCACTCAGGACCCTTTCTGTCTTCTCTCTCAGACAGAAGCTCTCTCTCAATAAATATATCCTGCTCATTAAAAAAAAAAAAGTGAGTTTTGGTAATGACAGGGACTACAGTATAAAAGATGTCTATGTTAGTAGCATAGATCAGGAGGAAATAATTTTATTTTCTTTTTTAAATTGTTTTCTTGAGACAGGTTTTTGCTATGACCCTGAACTGACTAGTCCAGGCTGGCCTCAAACTCATGGCCGTCCTCCTGCCATCAGGCCTCCCAAGGGCTAGGATTACAAGCATGCACCACATCTGGAGTGAAGAAAGTAATTTTAAAAGCACTAGACTAGAAAGTTAAAATTACTTTTAATCTTTCAGCAGTGAAATGATTTTTAATAGTTTTTGAAAATCATGTATGCATTTGCTAGAAAAATACACATGTTCAAAAATGTTACAAACAATCCGAAATCCTAACAGCCATCCAAGCATTTCTTGAGTTTAGAATTCCAGGTTAGTTGGGCAGGATGGCACACACCTGTAATCCCAGCACTTTGGGAGGCTGAGGCAGGAGGATTGCAAGGTTAAGCCCAGAGCAGGCAATTTAGCAAGACCCTGTCTCAAAGAAATAAAAAGGACTGGGAATGTAGCTCAGTGCAAAGGTCCTCTCTGTTGCTAACACTGTCCCCTATACCAAAGAAAAGTAATTCCAAGACTCCTTCCTGCCTAGTATTTCACTTTGTCATAAAATCCTGCAATATCACATATAATACCACATGTTGGTTTGGACAAGTTCTCACCTTTTTTTCTATAAAATGGAACTAATTATAGTATTCAACTCATAATAATATGAGAATGAAAAAAGTTAATAATATTATCTGTATTAACTCTCTATACTAGAGTATTGAGGCAGATCCTGTTTGCCATTACACACTATAATCAATAATGCTATTATTGTTGCTGCTGTTGTAAGAGCGCCCTGAAAAAAAAGGAGGGAGCATTCTGTGGTTACTTTGAATTGGAAAACAGTGGGCACTGCGGCCCTCTTTGTATACTCTATGAGGCACATTACCAGAGTAAAAGATACAAAAAGTCCAACACCACTCCCACAAAACAACAAAAAATCTGGACATCACATCAAAACAGTGTTTCCCAAGTGTATATGACCAAAGAATGATTATGTATCAGTATTTTTAGAAACATGTTGAGAAATATGGTTTATTTCTCTAAAAGAATACTAACCTACATTGTTTTGAAAACTATAGAATCTATTAAAAACTAAATTATTTAAATTCAAACTACCGCAGAAGATATTAACAATTCTCGTAACTGTCGGTCATAAATGAAAATATCAAATAGTCAAAACAAAACAAATATAAAACATATACTCTAACAAAAACAACAAATTAGAAACAAATAATTCAAGAGGCAAAGGGAATCCTGTCTTGGGACACTAAAAATGGCATCATGACTTAGAAATGATTGGCTTATTAGCACTGGAATTCAGATAAACCTACTTTATGTACAATGCTGCATATATTACTAAAGCAGACTGACTACAAAGAGATAAATTACTTTTCTCTTTGATATGTTGTTACCCCACCGCAGCCTAGATAAGCAGGATGAATAAGAATATACTTAAAAGGCCGGGATATAGCTCGGCAGCACAGCACCTGCCTGGCAGGCGTAAGGTTATGAGTTCGATTCCCAGTACCAAAAAAAAAAAAAAAGAATATATATATGTAAACAAGAGATATGGAACAAAATGATCTGTGTTTGCCTGATACTTCAACTTTGCAATACTCGAAGTGAGTATAATCACTTTGCTATAATCTAAAAGTATGCTTAAGTTTTCAGGGAAGGAAGGAGGAAATCATAAAATTATGTACAAAACCTAGTTTATTTTATAATCTAAATGTCAAGTTGCTAGGACACTGTCCTGGCCTTGAAAAAGATATGAATATATTTTGCTGGAAAGTAAAATATAGTATTTCTACTTAAAATGTCAGGAATCCAATATATATAAATTTCATAAGACACATTAACTGGTAAGTTTTTGAAAACAAAATGGATATACAAATACATTTAAGATACATAACTTAATGATTTCTTCCTTTCAACACAGTTTTCTTGGTTTTTGAGGGAATGAATTAGTTCAGATACATTAAATAGCAAAAATATAATTTTACAATGAAATCAAGCATGACACCTATTCATATTTATAAATTTCAATTTTCATGTATTCACCCAAACTATTTTTTAACTGTGAAACATAATATACAGCATACTTATAGACAATCTTTACCTCCAATACTGTACTGAATTTGTCCATTTTTCCAAATAACCAAAATCCTATGATGTCCAGTATCTGCTATTACCAGTCTATTAGTAGCATGGTCCACAGTTACTTTGCCAGGAAACAGTAGTGGTGAAGGTGGCAGAGAATCTTTGTAGAGTTTTATTCCAATTTTATTATCTCTGATCTGTCCCCTGTCTCTGTAATACTTTAAAGCTATTGAAGTATACAAAAATAATTTATCTTTGTGTCCTTCTCCAATCAAAGAAAACAGCATGTTTCCACGGGGTCCAAGAATGACCAGTGTTGGCCAGCAGGACACCTCTAGCTCTTGCCAAAGGCTGGCATCTGCATCATTAACCACGGGGTGGGTAATATTGTATCGGAGAACAGCGCTTGTAATGTTGTCCAGGATTTTTTCATTTGGAAACTTAGCCGAATGAACACCAACAATCAGAAGACCATCTGAAAGGGGAAATATATATATTTAGTATGATGGAATATTAAGTAGCATTATCCATACATTAGATTTTGTGTCATTAATACAAATGATCAGTAGAAGTACATTAATGTCTTCAACTACATTTAAACACATGTACAAAAATTAACAAATTTAAATCTCATGACAATCTTGGTTTCTACATAAAGACATGATCAAATTCATGTGCTATTGCAGGCTTAAAACTATGTCCTTTAGCTAGATTAAGCCACTGAAAACTAGATGTTAGTCTAGATATTTAAGTTTTCCTACCTAGAATAAGTCCCTTTGAAATTCTGAATGACTATGACTGCTTTTGAGTATTTATTGTCATAAAATTTTCCTAAATTTTTAAATCTAATTTTACATTACAGTTTAACTGAATGAATATAAGCAAGATTTCCCACGATATAAGGTTTTTCATTTATGTGAAATTCCTACTATGCCATTCTTAGAACAAGTCTGGTAGACAGAACTGCTAAAAACTAAAGATAATGTATTTCTTTTTGTTGTTGTTGTTTTTGGTAGCAGGGATAAACTCACAACCTCACACTTGCCAGGCAAGACAGTGTATTTCTTTTATCTAATCAATACAACATTTCAAAATGTTAGTATGGGAGGAAAGAGCATTTAGGCTAGATTCAGACCAAAAACTCAATACTAAGGTAGAAGACATAATAAACTCAACTCTCCCAACATATCCATCAAAACCTACTCAAACTAGTATGAAGAATAAAACCACACAAATGAGAGGAATTAACTCCCCAACAGCCCATTATCCTATTATAAATACTAACTTGAAACCAAAACACAGGCATACACACCACTATCAGGGACTGATCAGGTACCCAATCACCTGAGCGAGGGTACAACAAAGGATAAAAAGAGACTGAGACAGTAATTTAGAAGGTCAGGGAGTCCAGAGGCTCAGAGCTTTTAATCGGCTAAGACCAAGAATCCGAAGTTTTCACTCTTCATTGAATGTACACAGCTTTCCAGGAGGTATATAGGGAGATCCTGGGAACAATGGAGCGGAGGGCACTGACAGGGGAGCAAGGAGGAGTAAGGATAAGTGACACTGCGTGATGCCGTTGATTGACGGGAAACTTATTTTTCCCTTAGGTTAGTATTTACTTCTATAGGATTTTGTGCAAGAGTCAGAGTCACCAGCTGAAATGCTATCTTGCCTTCTGAGATGTTGGTGTCACAGGTCATAG
The DNA here is from genome assembly GCA_004365215.1 of Cuniculus paca. Lineage (NCBI taxonomy): Eukaryota > Metazoa > Chordata > Mammalia > Rodentia > Cuniculidae > Cuniculus > Cuniculus paca. The sequence continues at coordinate 6,583 of RJWT010028604.1, read as the reverse complement.
AGACTCCTACTGCATCCACTGGCATACTGTCTTGGTTACTCTTCTCTTGTTGCTGAAACAAACACCTGACACCCAAAATTAGGGACGGAAAGATTTATTTAACTTACAGTTTCTGGAGATTTCAGTCCATAATCAGCTGGCTCCAAGGCAGGGTGGCATGGCACTGGGGCAGCACTTTAAGGCAGCAGCCAGAGCAAAAAGGGGGCAAACCCAAGCTTCTTCTCCATCCCTTATATTGTACACAGCACCCCCCTCAACCTTCAGGGGTGGGTGTAGCACTCACAAAATGTCCTTGCCCTCCTTTGCACAGGATGAGGATATTTACAAGGTAAGAACCCTGGCTCCCTGCTGTGACACAATGTATCAACCATAGCACATAGGAGTGTTGTTTCCACAAGCCAACAGCTGGCTCCTCAGGAAAGACACACAGGTCTAGGACAGGCTCATTATAGAAACTCAATTCATGGATTTGTAGCTTGCTCAGGGTGGTCCCCATCATAAGACTGTTTGAAGACTGACAGAAATAAACACTGCAGGTAGATTGTAGAGGGGGGGTTCAAAACTTTAAAACATGAGGATGTTTCCAGTTTTATTCCTTCTGTCCTTTTCTGGCTTTGCTGAGAACAGATCCCCAATTATGAAGGCGTGAAAGTGGCTAAAACTCCAAAAGAAACCCCAAACAACCAGGAAGTTGGAGAGCATGAAGATAATAGAAACAGCAAATTGGAGAATGCGATTCCCCATTTGAGTATGAATACTCCCAAGTCTTGGCTCTACCCCTAACGCGCAAACATGAGACAGACCCATTAAAGTGTAATGAATGTTTAGAGAACTGAGACTTGAACTGAGCTGAAAGGAAAGCTGATGGAAGACGAGGCAGAATTTATGATCTGAACTACCAGAGTTGAGTGTCTACTAATACAAAGCTATCAATAATCTCCAGAGGCCTATGACAGAATCTCATTGACATAACATTCCAATGTCCAAGGCACAATCTCCAGCTACTTGACACTCAAAAAAACAGCAAGGGTGGTTGGGCATGGTGGTGCCTGCCTGTGGTTCCAGCATTTGGGGAGTCTGAGGCAGGAGGAGGACTACCATGAGTCCGAGGCCTGCCTGAACTGTAGTGAGACTGTCTCAGGAAAAACAAACGAACAAACAAACAAAGCCAGGTAATGTGGTTTATTATCAAAGAAAAGCAAAAGCAATAGATAGCAATGCAAAAATGAAGTATGTGCAATGCCAAAGTACATGTTTGAATTAGCAAAGACTTAAAAACAATGATGGTAACTTTGCTCCACACATAAAAGAAAAACATACATAAGGTAAATGAAAACACAGGAAACAGAAATTGGAACTATCAAAGGCCAAAATAAATAAATAAGAAGTACAGACGAAAAAGTCAGTGAAGCTAAAGACAGTATAAGAGAAACAAGCCAACCTAATAAATGCAAAGAAAGACTGAATTGAAAAGAACCTCAGAGACCTCTGGAACAATTTAAAAGATCTAAAGTTTAACTGGAACCCTACATGGAGATGAGAAAGAGATTGGGGCAGAATAAATGTGTGAATGATGCCAGACTTCCAAAATGTGGTTAGACGCAACAATTTACAGAATTCAAAGTCAGCATACAGCAAGTAAGACAAATTGAAGAAAACCATGTCTAGACACATTATAAACAAGTTACTGAAAACTGAAGATTAAATAGACACAAAGATCTTGAAAGCAGCTAGAAGAATTAAAACATAGCAAAGTGTGGCCGCCTGAAAACTGGAGGGAGGGATGGTAGGAAGCAGTGAGAAGGGCTATGTATTTGTTACCTTTGCGAGTTACTTAACCTCTCTCTCACTTTTCTCATTTGTAAAATGAGGAAAATATCAGTGACTGTCTCAAAGGTTAGGAAGCTTAAGAGATAATCTGTGTAAGGCACAGAATACTTAAAACATTTAAAATAATCATACAACATATGAATGGGTTTAACTCATCTATTAAAAGAAAAAGATGGATACACTCTATATATGAGATACATCTAAAAGTGAACCCAAAAGGCTAAAAATTAAGGAACAGGCAAAGGCAAGCAGGAAAATGAACATGAGGAATAAAAACACAGCAGACCTCCTCCCTCTGCTTTTCTAAGTCCAGGGCCAGGTGAGCATTCAGCTCCATGACAAAGGATACTGCCTTTCTCTGCTAGTCAGCTCATTTAATAACCTAGAAGCTCACACAGATTCCAGCTTATGCTTGCGATTCTACTTTCTCTTTGTTCTTCAATTGCCTGACCTACCATCTTCATGCTGAGGCACCAGATACATAAATGACAGTCTCACATGAGACTTAATCAGTTCCACAGGTACATAAAACATAAAAGTACATATAATAAATCCCATATCATTTTTCATATTTGTGATACTTCTGCTTCTCAGATCACACCCACATCCCTCTTTTGGTCTTAACTCTGTAAGTACATGTGCGAAATCTTCAGTTATCCATGGGTAGTTTCCCAAGTCATTCCTAGTTAGACAAAGCTCTCCCTCTATTGTGTTCACCAGAGTAGGGCACACATAGGCAGTATTCTTTGGGTTCCTGGATATCAAACTGGTTTGTTTTCCTGAAGGACAAATGAGTGGCTTATACTATCCTTACAGTCCTTAAGATTCTTTAGAAATCTTTATTACTGTTTGCATTACATAATGTTTACATTTATCTTGTAGAGTTGGTACAGAAACATAATTTCTTTTTGTTTGTCCTCTAGCTTTCCTTCCCTCCCTGTTCCTTCCAACTCTTGGTTCCCTTTCTCATTTACAAAAGCTCTATTTTCATTTTTTTTCCTTGATTTTTTTCACTGCTTTATCCGCCCCCCCCATCTCTTGTTCCTTCATCCATTTGGAAAAAAAAATTCCGCATTTTAGAGAAATTGTGTTAAACTTGTGTCTGACTTATTTCATTTAATATTATAGTCTTAATGAGCATCCATTTGCCTATGAATGCCTCAAGTTTAGCTTTCTTTATGGCACAGTAGTACTCCCTTGTTCATATGTTCCTCTGTTGTTGCTTTATGTCTGTGTATGGCATTTTTGAAAAGTCAGATCTGTCTAATTTATATGCCTTTGCAAGTCGTCTTCTTGTTTGGAGCTTGAGGAACTTTGTTTTTGGTCTTTCAAGTATAATGGTTTTCCCAGGATATGTCTTGGATTATTATGAGTCAATTCTCCCCAGTATCTGGTAAGCCGCATCAGTATGTACTCAGTGGTTTTCTCATTTCCACTACATTTTCTTGATTCTAATTTTAGATATTAGTTCTAGTCAACTATTTTGATTTTCTTGATGGCCTCCAAATAGTCTGATTTTGGACCTTCTTTGCCTGCCTTCCAATTCAATGATTTTCTCCTTTTTATTTCTTTAGCTCATTTTCATCTTCCAGGGTTTTTTCCTCCTCTACTTCATGTCCATGTCCCTTACTACATCTTTACATGTATTTATTGTTCCTTGGAAAACTTTAGCTTTCAATTCTACTATAAATGCGAAGTTTTTCTTCTATTTCTTTCCTGAGTTTAATCGACATACATTTCTTCACTTTTTGTCAGTATGTTTTTAAATGTATGATTCTAGTTATCTTTTCATTTTTTCTAAATGCTTTTTGAGGGCATTTAATCCAGTATAGAGCTTTACATTAGTATTTTTCAATTCTGTGATTGTTAAAGTGTGAATTTTCAATAGCATTTCAACTTTGAATAGCACCTTTAACTTTTCAGTTTTAGTTTCTATTCCTCTTCATTTTGTGGGCAGGGTTCCTAACTTGAAAGAGCTGTTGTGACCATTCCTTTTTTGTGTGTGGTGGTTTTATTTGTGGTGAGCACTGCTGGAGAGAATGATTAATACGTGTTTCTCTTTCATTTTTGCTGGATCCTAAACTTTTCCCTTACTTCCTTCTATCTCTGTAGTGGCCTACTCCAAGAGAACTTGCACCTTGCCTGTATGTCTGATTCTCTCCCAAAAGTAATGTTTTTTGGAGGTTTCCATTCCCAGTCCTATAGTCTTAAGAGCTCATCCAAATCTGTGTGGACTGCTTCACACTTCGTATTGGAATTTCTCTGGGGGAAAGGGGACTATACTGTGTGTACTTTGCCTAAATCCTTTGAACCACTTTACTTTTCTGAAGAGGCCATTTAAGCCTCCCCCGTCCCTTTTCCCGGCAACCGCAGGCCTGCAGCACGAAGACCTTTACTGGAATTTAGTTTATTTCTCAACTTGCATGTGATGTGAAGGCTGTAACATGTATTCTGTATCTGCTAATACTGTGTGAAATGCAGGCTCAAGTGTGTTTTTATTTGCCCTCATTTTTATGTTTGAGGAAGGAAGAGATAGCATGTGTGGAAATTCAAAATTAGGTGGTCACCATTCTCCAAGCCTGGAAGCAGCACCAGTAAGGTTTTTTTCACACGTATTTATAAATTACTTAAGGTAAAATTTACTTTCATATTTTGTTAATTTATTAAATAATTATAACTAAATCCTAAAACTAGTCTCTTAGTTAATGGAGAAGCAGAAGTATTTCCAACAAAGTGAGGAATAAGACAAAGATGCTTGCTATCTCCACTACTATTTAACAGTAAGTTGGGATAGGAGTGGGGAGTTAGCCAACATAATTAGACAAGAGAATTCAATAAGAACCATGAAAACTGGAAATTTCTATATGCAGATGATAGACCAAGGAAATCCTGGTGAATTAATTAAAAAACTAAGTCAAATAATAATAAAAAAATGGGAAGGTAGCAAAATATAAGATTAACACATGGAACTCAATAGCCTTTACACATCTAAACAATGACTAGTTAATGATAGAATGATAGAGAAAATGCCATGAACAACAGCTATATTAAACATATGAGAAGATACTTGACTCCACTCTAAAATGTAATTTAAAATTGTAAGATAGCATTTCATTTTTCAGCAATTAGATAAAACTTAGAAAGTATGTCAAAATCATTTTACTCAAATACCAGTAGTTTAACAGGAACACACACTGCTAGTGGAATGGCAAACTAATATAACCATCCTGGTGGGGAGTTTGGCAGTACCTAACTACATATGCATTCAACTCTGACCTAACAATCCCATTTCTAGGAATTTACCCTTAAGATATACCATCAGTAATAAAAATAATAAAAAAAACCACTTCTAAGATTATCCATTACTTGTAACTATGAAATACTGGAAACAAAAAGCAGAGACATCCCACTAATCAGAAGTTTCTGAATAGCAGTCCTCACTACAAGGTATCAGAGTTCCTTAGAGGAATGGCTGATTCAGGGATGGGGCTCAAAATGCTGTGGTATAATAGGGAAGTGCTTAAAAAAAATGAGAACATGTCAAAAAATAGGAGAGAGCCTAAAGGGAATCCCATTAGATCTGGGACAATCTGAACATGGAAGTAATGATAGTAATGATTTATAACCTCTTAAATAAGAATCCATGAAGTCCGTCCGTATGTGTTTCACAGATTTTACATATTTGCAGTATTTATCATATCGCATGCACACACTTTCCTTCTAATCAATACACCCCAACAGTTCCTTGAAATAGTGATGGCTGAGGTGACATCTGAATGATAAGGTGTTAACTAAGTGAAGAAGGTGCTGAAGGAGATTCCAGGAAAAGAAAACAGCACATAAAAGACAAGAAACAGAACTAAGCAGAGATCAAAGGGAAGCATGAGCCAAATGAAAATAAACTCACAGATAAGTGCCTTAAAAGACATGGTTAAGGTTTTAGATTTTTTATTCTAAGAGCAATGGCAATAATAAGAACAACAAAATAAAAGTCTGAAAGATACTATAAATTCGTGACTTACCCCTCTGTACTAATCCTTTCTTCACTGTATCCTGCTACTTACTGGCATCATCCTCCATCCATTTATATAACTGAAAAACTTAAGCTGTGTTAGCTCTGCAATAACTAATCAGCCCTCCTGCATTCCCCATATTTAATTCATGCTCAAGTTCTATTGATCTTATTACCTATGACTACATTTAAGCTATTATCATGTCTCACAGAGACACAATGGCCTTACCACAGATCTTCCATATCCATTCTTGTTCACCAGTGAGTCACCTATTTAGGAAGTCTGGTAAATCTAAAATACAAATCTGATCATATCACCCTCTTGCAGAAAATCCCTCATTAGCTTTCTACTGTTCTTAACCAAAATCTCATTTATTGAGCTCTTCCTTTCCACTCTCAGGTTGTTCTAGTAGCTTGCCTTTCTTTCAGTACATCAAGAATACCACTCTGGTAGTCACTCTTTATCTGCTTTCAGTGGTTCTAGTTACTCCACGCAATCTGAAAATACTAAATAGGAAATTACAGAAAGAAACAAACCAAAAGTTTTAAATTGTGTGTAATATGATGAAATCTCATGCCCTCTCATTCTATCCTACCTGCAATGTCAATCATGCGTTTGTTCAGAGTATCCATGCTGTATATTCTACCCACCTTAGTCATTTAGTAGCTTCCTGATTATCAGATCAACTGTTGCAGTATCACACTGCTTGTATTCAAGTAATCCTTATCTTACTTATAATG
>RJWT010028603.1:0-15160 GCA_004365215.1 Cuniculus paca | reverse complement strand
AAATAATAAGGAAAGTGGTAGTCTAGTTGAAATGGGGAGGTGCTTTGAACCTGCTTTCTACCCTTCAGGTGTCATGTGGAGGTTGATGGCAGAAAGAAACCTTTTTTTCCCTTCCTTTCTTCCTTCCTCCCTTCTTTTTTTTTTTTTTTTTTTTTTTGTGCTATACTGGGATTGAGCCCAAGACCATCACACTGAGCTACATCCCCGCCCCTGTATTATTTTGTACGACAGGGTCTTGTTAAGTCACTAAGTTGCCTGAGCCATGCTCAAACTTATGATGCTTCTGCCTTAGCCTACCAGAGGGCTGGGATTATAGGTGTCAGCCATCGTACCCATCTTAGAAACCTTCAAAAATTAAATTCAGTTTGTTCACCTGGAGTAAGAACTGTTAATTAAAGTGGGAAGCATTCACCAGTGGTATATCAAAGGTCACTCTTTTATTATTAAATATTAATAAACACTTATTCTGAGTTTATTTTTCAAAAGCATTAATGTTCCAGGGTTGAACTTTTCTTCGTACACTTTAAGACACTTTATACTTCAAAATTTCCCAGCTCTTGCTGTTACCGTGATGAGTGAATACATTTTTCTGCTAGAACTTTCAGCTTCAACGGAGGGGCAAACTGTAATATAAGATTTGTTTTTGCATTCAAAACATTCATATTTTAATCTTATTAAACTCACTCATGAGAGGAAATTATTTTTAGATTCTTAAACTTAATATAAACCAATCAGTTTTTAAAAATTATTTCTTCCTGGGAATATTTTGGTGCAAGGTAGGCATGCTTCTCATCATTGCTCGTTTGAGTCACCTGATAGCCTTTCAATGAGATTTGTTGTCCGTGAGCATTGAGAGACCCTGGAAATACTGAATGCCCACAGTGTATGTGTAATTAGTATGGAATCCCTTTGGTTTTGGAGACAAACTTGGGAGAGGTCCCTAAGAAGAAAGATTTTCTAATATAGGTAGCAAAGAAGTGGTTCTAATTGCACTCCATATTTTGTTCAGAATATCTGTCTCTTCCAGTAAACCTGTGCTTCTAGAAGACAGTGTGTCCCAAAAAAGAAATTTTTTTGGCAGTACTGGGGATGAAACCCAGGGACTTCACATTGAGTGACCTACACTGTCTGTCTGTCTGTCTGTCATTTGTTTGTTTGTTTATTTATTTAGAGACAGAGTCTTGTTGAATTGTCTAGGTTAGGCTCAAAGTTTTGATCCTTCTGCCTCAGCCTCCCAGAGTTCTGGGATACAAAGCATGTGACACCTCATAATCATCTTTGATTCCACAGTGCCGTGATGATGCCCTTTGCATTGTAGACATTTAGTTAATGTTAATGGAATGAGTGAAGTAATTCACTCTGAAGAGATGAATCATAAGTGCGTTCCAAATTAGCCAGGCAATTTCTGAATCTCTTAACACAGGTACCTCTCATGGACATATTGATTGAATCATATCTCTATCTAATGGCGGTAATATGTTCCTGCAGTGTAGTAAACCTGGTGCGAGTATAAGGCATTCCTTTATCTATTACATAATGAATAAGCTCCGTCACCCGACTGTGCCACATGCTTAGTATCCAGTAGGTACATAGTATTACCTTTTATTTCCTTTTTCTCCTAGGTTTTTAAAAATCATTAAGTTTAAGCTGGGTGTAGTGGCTCAAGCCTGTAATCCTAGCACTCGGGAGGTTGAGACAGGAGGATCGTTGTGAGTTCAAGACCAGCCTGGGCTACAAAGTGGGCTCAAGGCCAGCCTGGACGGCATAGTGAGACCCTGTCTCAAAAAGATAAGGGCTAGGGAACTAGCTCAGTGGCCTAAGCGCCTGCCTGGCAAGCACGAGGTCATGAGTTCAATCCCCAGTGCCGCAAAAAAAAAAAAAAAAAAAGTTTATTGACACTGTTTAAATATACATAATGATCACATTCACTATAGGGAATTTGTACCTGTACATGATTTATCTTGATCCCTTTTTTTTCCCGTACTCCTCCCCTCCTTTCAGTCCCTCTCCCCCTCCTTATTTACAAAGCTTTGTTTCCATTTTATCCTTCTTTTCTCATGTTTTTGCCTTTCCCTTCCTCACCTCCCTCTCTAGTTCCCTTTCTCAACTGAGTGTTTTCTTCCTATATCTGTTATACACTCTGGTCCTTATTTACACTTTTGGTTCTTACGCCAGAAAAACAGCGCAATATTTACACATGTGTATTCTGTTTATTTTACTTAAGAGTATGGTCTCAAGGCCCATCCATTTAGCTGTAAATACCTCGTTTATCCTTCTTTATGGCTGAGTAATACTTTATTATATTAAAAAAATCTTTTTTATCCGTTCATCAGGTGATGAACATTGGGTTGTTTACAAGATTTAGCTATTATGAACTGTGCTGTAATAAACATGGGTGTGCATAGATTGCTGTGGTATGATGTTTTTAATTCTTTTGGGAAGATAACAAGGAGAAGAATAGCTGGGTCAAATGGAACCTCTAGTCCTAGTTTTTTGAGGAATTTCCACAGTGGTTGCACCTGTCTACATTCCCACCAATAGTGGAAGAGGGTTCCTTTTTTTCACATCCTGGCTAGGATTTGTTTTGGTTGATTTCTTGATAATAGCCATTCTTTCTGGAGTAAGATGGAATCTCACTGTTGTTTTAATTTGCATCTATCAAATGACCAGTGATGTTGGACATTTTTTCACATACTTAATTGCTGTTTGTACTTCATCTGAGAAGTGTGTATTAATCTCAGATGCCCATTTTTGGAGTGGGTCTTTAAATTTGGGGAGGTATGATTTTTTTCAGTTCTTTATATGTTCTAGATATTAGTCCTTTCTCTGAAGGACAATTGGCTGAAAAATTTTTCCCACTCTGGAGGTTGTTGTTGCACGCTGTTGGTGATGTCTTTTGCTATGAAAAAGTTTTTTAATAAGATGAGATCCCAGTTGTTGATTCTTTGAAATATTTCCAGTGTGGTCTGAGTTCTCTTGGTGAAGTCTTTGCCTACATCAGTGTTTCAAGAGTTCTACCTCCTCTCTTTCCCAGCAGATTTAGTATTTCTGTTTTAATATTTAGATTTTTAGTTTAGTGCATGGTGATAGACATGGCTCTAGTTTTAGTCTTTGGCATGTGGAAAGTAAGTTTTCCAGCACCATTTATTAAAGAAGCCATCTTTCTTCCAGTGTACTTGTTTGGCACCTGTAATGGTTGATACATTGTGTCACCTTGAGAAGTATAGAAGTTTAATGAAGTGATTCAGCAGGGGGCCAGAGTCCTCACTTTGTAAACATCCTCATCCTGTGCAAGAGGACACTGAGATGGTACCAGTGCTATACCTGCTGCCCCCCACCCCCCGGGGTGGGCCTGCTTACAATATAAAGGGGAAGAGGCTTGCACTCTCCCCCCTTTTGCTCTTGCTGCTTTTACTGTCTTCTGCTGCCTTGAAGTGTTGCCCCTGTGCCATGCCACCCTGCCTTTGGAGCCAGCTGATTACAGACTTAAACCTCGATAAACTGTGAGCTAAATAAACGTTTCCTTCCTTAATTTTGGGCATCGAGTGTTTTGTACCAGAAATGAGAGAAAAGTAACCAAGACAGCTCCTTTGTCAAAGATAAGGTAGCTGAATGTGTTTGGATTTGTTTCTGTGTCTTCTAATCTGTTCCACTGATCCTCAGGTCTTTTTGGGTTTGGTTTGGTTTTGCCAGTACCATACTGTGTATCATAGTAGCTCTGCAGTGTAATGTCAAGTCAGGAATTGTGATGCCCCCTGTCTTGCCTTTGTTAACCTATGATTGTTTTTGCTATTCTAGGTGTGTTCTAGTTTCAAATGAATTTTAAGAATTTTTTTCTCTAATTTGTGAGGCATGCTAATGATATTTTGATTGGGGTTGTATTAAATCTGTATAACAACTTTGGAAGTATAGCCATTTTCACTATACTGGTTCTTTCCAACCCAAAAGCAAGGAATATCTTTTCCATTTTTTGATGCCCTGTTCAATCTCCTTTTATCAGAGTACTATAGTTTTCAGTGTATAGATCTTTTACTTCCTTTGTTAAATTGATCCCTAAGTATTTCATTTTTTTCAATGCTATTGTGAAGGGGGTTCTTTCCCTAATTTCTCTCTCAGTGAGTTTGTTATTTGTGTACAGGAAAGCTATTGATATTCTGTGTTGATTTTGTAACCAACTAAGGGCCTTAATTTGGTTATTAAATCTAGAAGTCTTTGGTGGAATTATGGGATCTTCTGTGTAGAGTATCATGTCATCTGCAAATAGTGATAATTTAACTTCTTACTTTCTTATCTTTATTGCTTTTATTTCTCTCTTTTCTAATTGCTCTGGCTAGAGTTTTCAGAACACTATTGTATTGAATAAGAGTGATGACAGTGAATTTCTCTGTCTTGTTGCTGATTTTAGAGTGAAAGCTTTCAGTTTTGGGCCATTTAGTATGATGTTGGTTGTTGGTTTGTCATTGCTGACTTTTATCAGGTTGAGATAAAGACCATCTATTCCAATTTTCTGTAGGGTTTTTTAATTATTAATGGGTGTTAGATTTTGTCATGCTTTGTTTGTGTCTGTTGAGATGATCATGTGATTTTTGTCCTTGGCTCTGTTAATATGGTGCATTACATTTATTGATTTACAATATGTTGAACCATCCCTGCATCCTGGGATGAATCCTACTTGGTCATGGTGTATAATCTTCTTGACAGTTTGTTGCATTCTGTTTGTCAGTTTCTTTTTGAGAATTTTTGCATCTATGTTCATTAGGGAGATTGGCCTGTAGTCCTCTTTTTTGATTGGGTCCTTCTCTGGTTTTGGTATGAAGATAATAATTGCTTCCAGGATTGACTTTGGGAAAATTGCTTCCCTTTCAATTTCATTAAAGAGTTTGAGGAGTAGTGGCATTAGATCTTCTGTAAATTTCTTGTAGAATTTATCAGGACCTGGGCTGTTCTTTGTTGGTAAGTTTTTAATTACATTTTTTATTTCATTGATATTGGGTTATTTAGAATTTTTATATCATCTTGATTCATCATTGGTATTTCATATGTTTCTAGGAATCTGTCCATTTCTTCTGTATTTTCCATCTTACTAGAGTACAGGTTCTCAAAATAGGTATAGATGATCTTTGGATTTCTTCAAGGTCCAGTGTGATTTTTACCCTTTTCATTCCTAATTGCATGAATTTGAGTCTTTTCTTTGATAAGGTTAGTTAAGAGTTTACCAATTTTATTTCATCTTTCAACAAATCAACTCTTCCATTCATTGATTCTTTATATTGTTTTCTTAGTCTCAATTGCATTAATTTCTGCTCTGTTTCTCCTAGGTTTTAGGTCAGAGTCACCATAAGAATTATTAATGGTAGGGAAAATTACCTTTCCTGTTTGGACAAGTATTCATAGCTGATTCAGCTTTGACACTGAAATGTACAAGTCTGGGAAATAAGTCAGAACAACTTGCAGGCTGAACCAGTACACAGTATAACTTAGACAATGATTTACTCAGTTTCAGGCGAGCTGTTATAGTGATAGGAAAATCTACAATTTTATTTTATTTGTACACACATTCACACACCCCTTTGATTTAGTGATTTAAATTAGCTATGTTATAAAAAGTTACTTCTCTGCTTACTATGATAGCCTCCATATCTGTTGAAAATTTCACATTTGATTTTATGCCTTTTTAAGCTACTTTATTTGTAAAGAGAAAAATGTGTAAAAGCTGTAATTGGAAAGGGGATATAGCAACTTAAGAAAAAAATTCAGGCCAGGGATGTATCTCAGCAGCTCGGTACCTGCCTACCAAGTGCAAGGCCCTGAGTTTCAATTCCCAGTACAAAAAGAAAAAAAAAATGCTGGGGATATAGTTCAGTGAAGCAGCACCTGCCTGGTAGGCATGAGGTCCAGAGTTCGATTCCCAGTACCCCACCGAAAGAAAGAAAAGAGAGAAAGGATGGATGGATGGATGGATGGATGGATGGATGGATGGATGGATTCAACAGGACTGTAGTTTGGTAGTAGTTGAGAAGATTCCTTTCTGTTCTAACCAATGATGTTGATATAAACTTAATAGTATTCCTTTTGTTTCCTTGATTTTTACTATTAGTTATATTTGATTATTGTATTACTATTGTTGATGTACCAAAATTGTAGTCTTGAACTGATGAACGTTATCTTTGAATACATTTGATTTTTTTTTCCTTCCATTCAAGATAAACTCTCATTGGAAGGAATAGTGGTTCAAAGAGCTGAATGCCGACCTGCTGCCAGTGAAAACTACATGAAATTAAAGAGGTTGGTGGGGGTTTTTTTGTTGTTGTTGTTGTTGTTTTTAATCTTTAAAGTGCTACTGGTTGTTTCTCTTTAGAGATTGATATACATGTTAGATTGCCTATTGACTTTACAAAAACTATGGTAATTGTCGCAAGTGTTCCCTTCAAAAAAGTTTGGTCATTTGTAGGAAAACAAATGGACTTTGAGACCATAGTGTTAAGTGAAATAGATCAGACTAGACACACAAGCTTAAATATTGCATGATTTTTCTTATATGAGAAACCTAAAATATAAATAAGGAGCAACATAAAAGATAGATACGAAATAGAAAGCTAGAGCTTTTGGAAACAGGAGGGTCAAGAGCTGGAGGGAAAGGGGAGAGAAGACAGAGGATGGAAAAAGAATTAAACTGTGTCATGTACATGTGCCACTTCTCCACAAGGAATGTAATCATTTTTTATTCTTTTTTTTCCCCCAGCACCAGGGATCGAACTCATGACCTTGCACTTGCCAGGCAGGTGCTTATGCCACTAAGCTAAATCCCTGGCCCTTATCTTTTTGAGGCAGGGTCTGGCTATGCCATTCAGGCTGGCCTTGAGCTCACTTTGTAGCCTAGGCTGGTCTCGAACTCACAAGGATCCTCCTGCCTCAACCTCCCAAGTGCTGGGATGACAGGCGTGCACTACCAGGCCCAGCCATTTTTTATTTTTAATAAGAAATAAAAATTGAAAAAAAGAAAATGAAACCAAGTTAAGAGTGTCTGGTACTGGAGAATTTTCAGAACCTAGGCTGTTTATTTGAAGTACTTTAAGCTATTGCTATGTGTTAATGTATTCTAGGTCAGAGTTTTCAGACTACCTTTTTTATTTGTCCTTACGAATTATTTTCTAAACATATGTAGTAAGGCCTTTATACTATTTTACTTTCAAGGCCATAATTTTCCTGTGGTGAATGTGTATCTATAAACTACTTGCTCTTTAGTTGCCGTGTCCATTTTAATTTAAATCCTAGTTGGCAGTTGACCTAAAAGACTTGAAGCAGAAAGTACTTAAAATTGCAAGAACGGTACCAGTGGTTGAACTACCAAAATAGTAAAGTTTTCTAAGTCATCTCATATATTTTGTTTATAATTACTCAGTGTTTTTTGGTTTTATACTGTGATTGCTAAGGTAAAATTCAAAATTTTAAAAAATCACAGGAGACTAGTTTTCTCCAGAGAGTTTACAGTCTTGGAACCTGAAAACAAACACACACATACATACAGGGAAAGGCTTATGTAAAGAATTTGTTTATAGACATGACACTATAGTGTGGAAAGGAGTAGAAATGTGGTGGTATTGAATGTAAATGGAGGGCAGATTTCCAAATGTGGGCAATTAAAGTAGAAATATTTGAGTACAGAATTGGCAAGTCAGGCCGGGCATGGTGGCACACGCCTATACTCCCAGCACTCAGGAGGCTGAGGCATGAGGATAAACCATGAGTTGAGGCCAGCCTGGGCTGTGAAAGTGAGTTTAAGGCTGGCCTGCACCACATAGTGAGACTCTATCTCAAAATTAAAAAAAAAAAAAACAGTTGGCAAGTATGTACTTGAGATATTCTATACCTAGATATTTCACACATATGCTCTGAATTGTTCAGGCACTCTCATGGCTGCCTTCTCCTTAATAGCATTCAAGTTTTTTGATACTCTGACTCATTTGTCTCACTTTTTGGTTTTCGTTTTCAGTTCTGCTTTATGTGGACATCATGTAGTTCTCTCACACTTCAAGTTGTTATCCCAGATGAGCTAGGCACTTTGCTATCTTATATCTTTGTTACATACCTGCTGTATTCTCCAGCTGGAATACCTTTCTTACTACCTTCTGCTAAGATCCTCCTGAACCTTTAAAACCAATCCAGGAGTCACTCAGTCCCCAGTCCCCATTCCCTATCCCAGTTAGCATCTGCTGTTTTTTTCTGTATTCCCACATACTTTATTCTTCTTTAATTGTGTATAAAAATATCTTATGTTTTCTATCATTTAGGGAGTACATAGTTACGTCTTCTATAAGATTATAAACATCATGAGGGCAGGGACTGTGAGTTTTATTTCTCTTCCTTCTTTCATTCCTACTCTCCCTCACTCCTTTCTTTTTTATATTCTTGGTATGTGATGTAATACAGTATAGATAAAAACATCCAAAAATATTTGTTTTGTTGAAATGAATTGAAGTAGAAAAGAATTGGCACAATTACATACAGAAACATTGGAACCATTGGCATTCAGCTGCTATAATTTTTTTTTAACTCAGAACTACTCTTGAAACCTGGACCTTGATCTTCAGTTTTGCACGTATGTGTATGTGTGTGCAAGAAGAAAGTGATTGCAAAACAAATATAGAAACATTTCACCAAAAATACAAAGCCTAGTATTTCGTAAAATTAATAGACACTAATAAAAAATATGTTTAACAAACAAATAAAAAACTAAAGACAGAGGTTGATAGTGGCTCAATAATAGAGCACTTGCCTAGCTTACTTGACACCCTGGCCAGGCTCAGTACCCAACCTCGCATACAAACAAATAAATAGAAAAAGAAAAAATATATACATCTGTATAAAAATAAAACCTTCTATTTACAGAGCACTACAAGAGAATGCTCTTTTATCAGAGACCTTTTTTCCATGACATAAGTCAGTGAGGTTTTAATCATGGGGTTTTACTAAGTTGACAAATGGATCTGAGATATTCTTTTAGTAATATTTATAAATAATATTCTTTAAGAACAATGAACTTATTTTAGTGGATATTTAATTTTAGTGATAAGTTGTTACAAGCCTCTGGTATTGCGTTAGTTAATAAATTATCCAGTTATAAGAATTACATATTAAATATGTAAGATTCTGTCATTCATTTAGATAAAGGTGGAAATTAAATACATAACTAGTATTATAGTAAACTCAAGAAATATGTAAACCATTTAATTGATGAAATTCAGGTAAAAAAGAAATTATTATGTTGTAATTTTCTTTCACGACGTAATAAAAAATCTTGCAAAAATTCACTTAACTACCAAGAAAATACAAAAAGCATAAGGAAAAAAAAATGACTTTTTTGCTAGTCTTAAAATTCTAACAATTCAACTTTCCAAATGGAGATCAAAATGTTCTATTGCTTCTATTACACTGTCTTTATTTGGCATAAATTTGAATTGATCTGAATGTTGTATTAGAAAAAAATTATTTTGAGTTGGTAAGTATATTTGATATCAGGTCATATCTGATGTATTAATTAAAATTAATCCATTTGGGTTGTTTTATTAAGTATAACACCTCAGCCTATTGAATTTGTCCTTAATCTTTGAATGTTAAGTTATGTGATTGCCCTATTTATAGTTCATGTATTACTTTGTTAATTCTTGTAAAAGGGAATCATACTAATGTATTTTCTTATAGGAAAGTCATAGCATTAGGAAAATCCTTGACTTGAAATTTTGCATGTTTGTCATCAATTCATCTAAAAATACTCGCCTTAAAATTTTTGATTTTTTTTTTTTAGTACTTTCAGTTTGTGGGTTTTCTGCAAAAAAGAAAAGGCTGAGAAAACCTTTTTGCTGTGAGAACTTGTGGAGGGATGGACAAGAGAAAAATCTGAGCCTCATTGCTGTGCTAGGACAGTAGACAGTGGAAACAAGTTGTGATTCACCTACTTTCCTAGAACAGGGTCACCATGCTATACCTGTCTAGGTCCTTTATATGGCTTTCTCGCTGCAAGTAATTTTTCTTTTATATTAGAATGATTGCCTTTTATCTCATATCTGTGTATTTAGAAGAGTTTCAAGGTCACCAAATAATTTATTGTTCAAGCAGGATAGTTTTGAGAATAAAAATAGACACTAACCAGGAAAGATGCCACCCTGAGACAAGGAACAGAAAACTCTGGGCTTCCCAGGTAAATACAGTATGGGATTATAGCCTTTTTTCTGGTGGTACTTGAAATGACGGATATCGAGTTAATATGTTTGAATGAGTTAATATATTTGAATGATGAGTGAATATGCTTTTATTTGTAAGTATTAATAAAAAAAATCCAATGCCAGCTGGTTTAAAAATAAATCTGTTCCCTCACATAACGAATCCAGCATTGTGGGCTTTAGCCTTGCCTTTGTCTAGAAGTTCACAGTGCCATCAGCACTCTGTGTTTATAATTTTCTTGGGTCTGTCTTTCTATGGCTTGACTATCCCCAGCGGAATTTTTCTCCTAGTAGCTAGATAGCTGTCTGCTGACTCCTGCCTCTTTTTTCATATGGCTCCCTAGAAGTAAAAAAAAAAAAAAAAAAAAAAAACCTTGTCCTCAGCCAGCCGTAAACTTTCTTTTGTGGGCCAGTGTGGATTCCGAGTCTCTCCCTGGACAAGTAATATGTTAATTAAGATGGAATTACATGGACTGGTTAAGGGTGCACCTGTGCAAAGGTTTTGGCAGTAGGGCCAGTCCCATCTAAAACAGGCATCTGCTGCTGAGGGAAGGAGTGGAGTGAATGCTGGGAAGGCCATCATCAGATCAATGCAACCCTGTTCTACCAGAAAACACCTTAGGGATAGAGGAAGCATTCTTCAGGAACAGTCACACCCTGGATTACTTTCCTTTAGGAAAGACCATTTTATTTGTAAAGACAGTCAAGAAATTGCCTTTATTAGAAAGCAATTCTGAATCTACAAAGATGCCTTGAATATAGGGTCCAGTATCTGTAAAATGGGATAAAGGCATTTATCTCGGTGCTGTGATAAAGATAAAATAATATTCTGAAATTGCAAGACGTTTGGCATAGAGTGTGTATTCAGTGTATGTTAACCGTTAGTCTTAGCACAATTACCTGTGTGAGAACTACTGTTCTGCAAACTGTTCTGGAAACATTCCCAACCACATCTAGTTGGTCCTGTTTCTCACAGTGGGGTTATTTTGCACAGGACACTTTTATATACTTTTCTTGATGTGGATAATTTAATCAAGTTTAAATTTGAACTAGACCAGAAAGAGAATATTCAGAGAAGAAATTTGAAGATTTTGTTATAGAGTCCATGGTAATAATCCTCTCCAAAACAAAAATCTTAAAGGAATAGCACTACCTGAATATTGTCCAGATTCAGATGTGGGAACTGGTTTAACTGTCTTCTTGTGGCCCATAAACAGTCTTCTCTCTTCTCTGGCCTCAAGTTGTTACCGTTAGTTTTGTGTGTATATCAGAAACTCATTTGTGTCTAACATTTATAAATCTCCTGTTGGATGTTTAGAACCTTTCTGAAAAGTGTAAACCAGTATTTGTAAACAGTCTTATTACCCTCTCCTGCAGTGACACTGTGGCTGGTGACTTGCCTGAAATACTCAAGGGTATCATTTTTAAAATGTGGAACTATGTTTTTTTTTTTTTTAATTAAAGATTTTTTTTTTTGAAAGGCCAGGGAACAGAAGTCATTCTGAAGAGCTAACCCAAAGAAGGCTTTGTTCATTATAAAGCTGCCCCTGTTCTCACATCCTCCTTTCCCCTCGAACTGCACCTTTTTAATTACCACTTACAAATAAAGGATGGTGTGAATAAAGCTGGATGTCTTCATTCAAATGTGGTAATTTATAATACAAAATATATTTTAAGTAGCTCTAACAAGATTGCAAAAGTACTACTAGGATAAAATTGCCACAGAAAGATAGACAAAGTATTCCACCCAAAGTATTTTAAAAGACTAAAACAGGTCCAGACAGGGAATGCTGTTAGGCATAGGGAGCCTCCTTAGGGAGACGCAAGGGTAGAGATGCTTCCCTTCCTCCATGCCTCTCCCATGGCTTTTGTGCTGGAGCCTGCTGCAGGAGCTAAAATTTTGTGATAAAATAAGGATTTTCAAATGAGTATAAAAGCTATTGGAAAATTATACTAAAAAATTAAAGCACTGGCATGAACAACAAAGGTGTATTTATATCTTTTACTTCTTTCAGGTACTCTGATATTTTCACTTTAGGTTAGGAGGGAAGGAGTGTTTCCTGAATCTGGGTTTTGCTGTATTTTGAACATCTCTTGTCTTTGGAATTCTCTACATCTTCTGCCTACTTTCTGTGTTCCTTGTCTGGTAGCTTTCCTAGGATACCCAAATGTGTTCCAGGTTCTGGCCTCTTATTCTGCTGCCATTTCAACTTAGGTGTGCACTGTATCAACACCAGTCTCTTTCACTCTACCTCTAGTTCATCCTGTGGTTTCATGTCTTGATTTGGGTGGTGCTCTTTATTTGCTGTTTGCCAAACCCCTATTCGTTCTTTCAGATGGAAGTCGAATGTCAGATCTCCTCAGCCATTTCTCTGCACATAGGACAAGCAGCATCTCCACCAAGCTTCTAATATACTTTTTTCTAGCAAGCCTCTAATATTTCATTGTTTGTTTTACTTTTATTACTTTTGTCTGTCTCTAGTAAATTGTGAGCTCTTTGGAGCTTGGGACCATATTTTCATCTTCGTTCTGACAGCTTTCTGTTCAGTGAACACTAATAAAGACCACCATTTTAAAGGATATAGTTATACCTTGACTAATGAATCTCCAGAATTGATAACCATTTTTTAAAAAGTCACTTAGCTTTGTTTAAGATTAAAATTATTAAGTTCCAAGTAACAGTATTGGCATATGGTGGCACTTCTACAAAGCCTTACGTAAGCTTTGTAGGATAAAAATACTTCAGTACACAATTTCTCTTTGTTCATTCACAGTTGCAAATCAAAAGAGCTAACCTGCGGCAAAACTGCAAAGTATGGAAAGTTGTCTTTGTTATCTGGCCATCTCCTTTTTTCACTTTTTCCCCTTAGCAGTCTCCGTCTTTGGGCATCTACTTTTTATTCTATTCTGATTCTTTTTATTCTGTACATTCTGAATACATTTTAAGAATAGTGGGCATAAGTCAAACTAGGTGATTGATTTTAAACCTCTTATTACTAAGTGTGAAATAAAAGCATTGCTTGTACATTTACTTGTACAAGGTATTTGAGTAGGCAAGTGGAAAAGGAAGAGAAGCTATTGAAATTATACCACTCACAGCTTGGGCCCAAATACAAAATCAAGTAGTGGTCATAGTTTGCTGGAGGATTTGTCACTGGGACAGCCATTTTTGCTAGGGCCAAATGGGCAGACTTAGTCTACATGCATTTGTTAGAGATCTATTTTGAAAAATTTAAACTGACCGTTAAAGAAGACCTACAGTAGTGGACAAGTTTCTTTAGGTAGAACTGCAGTCATTATTACCTAATCCACGCTGTACAAATTAGATGAGTTGCTCTTTCCTCAAGTGTTTTTACTTTTATGTGTTAGAAAATTATGGTAATTTACAGATTTTGTTAAATAAGACATCACTGCCATCTACCAGAAGACAGTATTTAATATGAATCTTTGCCCTTTGTGAATATGTTACCAGTTATCTGGAGTCTCCTGGAGGTGGCTTCTAGCTTCTTTCTGTCCTGAGCAAAGAATTGGTCAAGACAAGCACAAACGGTAGCAAAGTTTGATTTAAGGTAGGAGAAGTAACAGGCCTGCAGACCGAGTTTGGGCCAAGAAAAAGGAAGAAAGGAAGGACACTCTACAGCATGAGGGTGGGCCATCATATAAGAGAGAACACAGTGGCAAAAACTCAGTAGCAACTGTCCTTTTTGTATTACCCACCTCTCAGCCAGAGGTCAGGTCTAGGCCAACCTGTGAAAAACCTGCTGGAGTTCTCAGGAGAAGTCCACCTACAGGTCTTTGGGAACTGTTCTGTGCATGTGTCCTGGAATTTCATGATTAACAGGTCACACCTAGTTCCCCAACCAATTTTGCCTTGCCCTAATCTCTTGTCTCAAACGTATACCATTGTGCACTGCAAAAAAACAGCAAACCTGAGGAGCTCCACCCTACAGTTTGCTGCAGGCCTGTTTATATGTCCTGTTTTCTTACAAGTTTTCTTAAAATTTAGTATTTTTCCTGGCTTGTAGTCATTGAAATTTTCAGTCTTTGGTCTATGATTCCCTGAAGTATTTCAAGATAAGGAAATGTTCCATTGTTATAAAAAGAGGGTTCCCATTCAGTACATTGACTCAGGAGGCTGCTAAACAACCTCCCATTGTTAAGTGATGTTAAGTCTGTGTCTGTCTGTCTGCATCTCTCTGTCTCTGTCTCTGTCTCTGTCTCTGTCTCTTTCTCTCCTCCTGTCTCTGTCTCTGTCTCTCTCTCTCTCTTTCTCTCTCTCTCTCTCTCTCTCTCGTATGGGATTGAATCCAGGGTCTTCACACTAAACTGTGTCCCTATCCTCCTCTTTTTGTAAAATTTTGTGATAATAGCTTACTAAATTGCTAAATTAACCCAGGGTGGACTTAAGTTTGTGCCTCCTACCTCAGCCTTCTAGAATATTGGGATTACAGGTGTGTACCACCACATGTCGCTATTAATCAAGTTTTTAGCTTACTGTTAGGAAGAATTAATTTAGACTTTGAGTGGAGCTGAATTTAAATATTCTTAGCAATTTGTTAAAAGAAGACATGACATGCATAAATATGTATTGCGTTGCTTGAAACTCCAATGTAGTTGTCATAGGATATACACTACGTTGTAAAGAAAACTTGAGTTTTTAAGTCTTTCAGTTTAAAAAGAGACAGAGACGATTTTTAAAAATTTAAGAAAGACTGCTTAGAGGAGGCAACTTTCAAACTGAAGGTCCGTCAGCCTGTATGGTGGATCACTCACTTTTTGGGGGGGTGGGGGGACAGGGTTTATGCAGTTCAGGCTGGCCTGGACTCACTATGTAGACCAGGTTGGCCTCAAACTCACAGCCATCCTCCTGCCTCAGCCTCCTGAGTGCTGGGATTATAGGTGTGTGCCACCATACTGGGTTGGATCTCTCTTAATTAACT
>RJWT010028602.1:0-15166 GCA_004365215.1 Cuniculus paca | reverse complement strand
AAGGAAAGAGGAAGAAAGAAAGAAAGGTATCTGTTCATAGTATGCTTGTTTATGCAGAAAAATCCCAAAAGACATTTAATTTTTTAAAAATCTTACAAATAATAACTGAACTTAGCAAGATCACAGGATATAAGGGTAAGAATCAAGCCTATCATATATATTCATATTACATATTTATATATATTTCATACTTATATTTCAAATTCCAGTCATTCATTATATATTATATTCAATAACATCCCACTATCACAATGAAACAATTTAAAATCAATGACCCAACTTTCACTGTTTTTAAATGCAAAGTCATTTCTATCAGGAAAAGCTAAAAACAATCCAAGATGCCATTGGTTCTAAGATTTAGTTTCAAATCCTTACACGTTATTTTGATCTCCAGAAAATGTCTGTTTGTTGCAATAAATGAGGCATTTCAAAAAGTCAATTTATTTTTCAGAAAAAAAAATGGTCATCACCTGTTCATGTTCAGTACCAAAATCATCATCCTCTGCTCCAATAATATGAGGTGTTACACGGGTTAAGGGACTCCCAACAAATGACTGAGTGTCCTGGTAACATTCACAGAAAAGAGAAAGAAAAATTATATGGTAGTCAAAGTCAGCAAAAGAATAAAACCAAACCATCAAAAATACACAGTTCACTTAATTGATGGGATTTATTTTTGCTAATTTTCTTTTAGGAACTTTATTTTCAAAGTAGTGGTGAAAGCCATAAACCACCATAGTAAAGAAAATAATCATAACAGTAATAACTGTTTCTTGGAGAATGAGGGGGAACTAAAATTATCCCTGAAAACAGTAAGTACTCTTTGATCACTACACTCTTGATTCTAATCACTTTCTGTATCCCTAATTTATTAACTGTATATACCTATACCTTGTTATAGAAAGACATAAAATGACTTATGCAGTTACTATAAAAAGTTAAAATTAAAAAAAGTTTAAAAAAGGCCAAAAAAATTAAACAAAAAAAAAACAGAAATGGTAAGACAAAATTGCAGAACGACTGACACACCTGAGAAATGCTAAAAGATTTCCTTCAACTACACAAAATTGAAAGCTATCACTGAACCCTATATTTTCACTTAATTCATTTTCATAAATGCATAATGCAGGATTTCTCAACTTTGCCACTGTTAATATTCTTGGTTAGATAACTATTTGTTGGAGGGCTGTGCTATGCACTGTAGAATGGTTAGCAGCATCCCTAATCTGTACCATCCAGCAGAAGCTAGTAGTAGCCTCCAGTAGTTTGTTGAGACAAACAAAAATATTTCCAGATACTGTCCAACAGTCCCGCAAGGCAAAATCACTCCTGGCTGAAAATCACTGGCATACTGCAATAAAATGTTCAAGGGATCTCACAAACATTGTTAGAGAAACAAAGATATTAAGATTTGAAAAATAAACTGGAGGCTGTCAGATAGTACTCCATTCAGTAGCTCATCTGTTCATGTATTCACAAGGTTGGAGTCAGCATGAAGAAGGCAGCATAAAGGAAATAACATACAATGGGATATTTGAAGAACAAGCAGTAAAATCAAAGGTCATGTAGGATTAAGAGAAATAAAAATGATGAAAGAAAAAGAATGAATTTGGCTTAATTATGACAGCAGTTGAACATGGAAAATCTGGAGCTTACAATGATGGGTAGGGCTATATATGTTTAGCAGTCATCTGTACAGCAGTTATATTGAGTCTATATAAGTACATAAGTTATAAACTCAGTGCAAAGTATGTATCTGTAGTTTTTCTTACTTCAGTGTGTTACACTACATACTGAACCTAAATGTGATTCTGCCTTTTAAAAATTATTCTTTTATTTTCTTTGACTGCAAGGTTTTAATGAAAAAAAAATCAGGTAAAAACAACAGAAATTTGTTTAGAACAGAAGATAGACATTTTAATTTTATAACTGACTTATGTCCTTGATTTTTCAACAGTCTTTATGTTGTTAATAGTCAAATCTATCACAAAATTTTGTTAAATCTTTCACTATAAAACTTCAGCCAGGTTTTCTGGTGCACACCTACACTTCTAGCACTTTGATATGGTGATGCAGAGGGAGGCAAGTTCAAGCCTAGCCTGGACAAATTAGCAAAAACCTGTTTCAAAATTTTAAAAAAGGCTGGAAATGTAGATCTGTGAGAAAGCCCTGGGTTCAATGGACAGTATCACAAAAAACAAAAAAACCAAAAAATCTTCAAACAAATCAAATTTTAAAATCAGAATGCTAAAAATATTCAGTTAAGAGCATTTAAGAGCTAGCAGTCCCACTTCTTGGTATATAACCAAAGAACTGAAAACAAGGCAGCATTATTCACAACAGTCAACAGGTAGAAGCAGCCCAAGTATCCACTGGCAGGTGAGTGGATAAATAAAATGTGGCATATACATATCATGGAACAGAATTCGGTTTCAAAAAGGAAAGAAATTCTGATACACGACATAGCATAGAGGAAATGAAGACACTGTGCTACTTGAAAGTCACGAAAGTCATGTAAGTGCATGATTGCATTTACTTGAGCAGCTAAAAGAGTCAAATTTATAGAGACAGAAAATAAAATGGTGGTTGCCAGGGGTTGGAGGGAGGGATACATGTGGACTTAGTGCTTAATGAGCAACAAATTTCAGTTAGGGAGACAGATGGCAGTGATGGTTGTACAGCAGCATGAACATACTTATAGCTACTACACACTTAAAACAGTGTATCTTATGCATCTTACTAAAATAACAAAATACTAACGAGCAACTTAATACCCATTTTTTCAGCTCTTCATTAAATGCTTTTAACAAAGAAAAACACATCGAATTTGTCTATCATATCTTAAATATAAGAAAAAGTAAAAGGGCTGGGGGTGTAGCTCAGCTTGTCTGGCATGTGTAAGACCCTGTGTTCAATCCCTAGCACAAAAAAAAAAAAAAAAAAAAAAAACACAAAGTAAAAAGGGGAACGATAACATTCATTGCATAGATTTCATACTCACATTGTCCTGAACTGCTTCACTTTTCTCTGGGTTTTCCTCTGGATAAACCTTCTCTTTCAGGCCACTCTTAGGACTCTAAGGAGGAAAAAACAAAAAATTCTTCAGTTCATTTCACAGGATCACCAAAGCAAGTAAGGAAAAATAATGTACAAAACTTAATTTTCTGAGTTTTATATTTATACTTAAACTACTAAGTATCTTTCATATAATACCTGCCTTCGCTACTTTCCTCCTTGACTTCAGAAAGTCAATCTCTCAGCTTGTCAGTTTTATGTTGATAAACAATACAGAATAAAATGGTTTTACTAATCTTCAGGTCTGGAGATTATTTTTCTACTAAACAACTCTAGATACACGACATATCTCAAACTCATAATGTCAAAATCACACTCTTATCTTTGCCTTCCTTAACTATTCTTTCTTTCCAAGTTAAAAGCATTTTTCCCTATTTATATGAATGCAATCAAGTTTGCATCTAGTTTTCTGTTACAACTTCATGTGAAACTTGCTATGTAGAGTTTCATAAAATTTACATGGAACATTGGGGATGACTTAATGTAAAATACAAACTGTATTTACTTTCGGGAAATAAGGAACACCCCAAAGCATTCTTTAGAACAACTGAAATGGAGGAACAAGAACTTGTGTATGAAAGCCATAAGGAAGACATGTGTTCTCTACACATATAGCAAGATATCAAAAAACAGAGAAAACAATAGTCTCAAATGTATGGCCCACCTTGGAGAAATGGATGACTCTAAATCTTAAGGTATTAAGATAGAATTAGAATACCATCATAAAAAGCAATAAAAATTGTCAAAGATAATGTTGATTCCTGTTAAAAGACCAATGTAAGCAAGCCCCCAGATATCAAAAAGGGATAATTCATTTTAGAATTTGAGTTTGAAATACTACATTCAGGCACGCACGCATGTACACACACGCACATGCCCCTGCTTCACCTTTGGAATCTGGTAAGGTTATCAACTCGTGAAAAGAATCCAAGAAAAATATTTATCTTGCATTTCCTGTAGAAGTTATATTTTAAGGTACCTAGCAGTATTGTACAACTTCCTGCGGAAATTATATTTTAAGGTAACTTAATAACAGTAACGGAAAACACTTCTCTATAAAATTCCATCTAACAAAATACCAAAAGAATGACAAAATAATAGTGTCATTCTTTCAAAACCCCTAATTAAATAATTGATCTAGTAGACATCTTGGTCATCAATGCCATTTTAAAACATTATAAATATATAAAGCTTGATGGGGAACTTTATAATAAAGGAATCAGGCTGACATGACCTGCATACCTTAAACAAACTTAGAACTGACAGTAAGACAACCAGAAATTAATCAATGGTGTGATGTACACAGCACCACCCATGCATTGTTCTTGGCAAACAACAACTATCAAACCTTAATGTGATCACAACTCTAACTCTAACTATCAGTTTTCAGGAAATAAAGATAGAGGAACAGGTTATAAAATACCATGAAAATCAATTAAGAAGATTAGTCTTTCTAAACTGGGCACATGACCCAATTTCTTTAACAAAACAAAAAAATAGCAAGAATAAAAGAGAAAAAAACAGGAAACCTAAAATAACATCGACCAAAGGTAATATGAAGTCTTTGAATCTTGATTTTAAAAAGCCATAAAAATCATTATATGGCATTTAGAATAATTGAACTGTATATTAACAAAATAATAATTCTCAAGATTTTACAACCATATTATACTTATATTCACCTGATAAAGACACATATTAATGAAACAAAGCCTTGGATTTACTTTAAGGTAAGCCAGTGTTGGAAGATGTGGAGAATAGGAGCTCCAGACAAAATAGGTTTGAGGACATGCTGACGCCGCTGAAGCTGTATTATCAGGACATCACAGGCATCATTAAGCTAGTCCTCTCTACTTTTGATTACATTTGATACTTTTCCAACCACGCACTTGAAAAAAAGTCATTCACAAACTGAAAAGCAGAGGCAGATGCTCTGAATTTTAGATGTTCATGTGTGATCAACATGCTTATCTTGAGAGAACTGGTACATGGAATTATTTAGAGACTTCATCAAGTAGCCCAGCATGCCTGTGTCACCAAGCACCCTGGGACACTGAGACAGGAGGATCCTAAGTTTGAGCCCAGCCCAGGCAATTTAGCAACTTAGTATATAGCCCTGTACAAAGGCCCTATAATTCAATGCCTAGTAGTATAAAACAACAACAGCAACAACACCAAGGTGAACAAAAGCTGGAATTTTAATTAACAGCAACTCCACAAACACCACCAGAACACCATTTTTAAAAATGAGAAATTTTTAAAAATTAGAAGTGTTGATTCAAAAGTTAAGAAGACTCATTCCTCCAAATTTTCTGCAGTGCAAGCAAAATAAACATGGAAACTTATATAAATTAAAAGCAGCACATTTTTAGCCTCGGTCACTTATATATTCAGCAGATATCCTAATCTTGACTTCCACAATAATCATTTGTTCAGTCTTATTTTCCTCATCTATAAAATGGTGATATTACTTAAGATTATGAGAATTTAAAAAGAATTATTTGTAAAACACAAGATATAATAACCTCTGGCACAAAATAGGCATTTGGTAAATGTTAACTGTTAGTCATTCAACACACATGTGAATGAAGTTCAGCAGTCTTCTTACAGATATCACTCTTTACTTCAATTCATTTTCTATACTGTTATGTCTCTGATGGTGACTCTCTTCTGCTTGCAAGACAAAGCCTAAACAGTCTACCTATTCATTTTGTTGTTCATTGAAATTCTTACCAAATATCAATTACATATTAGTCTTAATTCAATGGAAAGCCTATTACATATTTACCAATTAACTTTTTATTTGATAAAGTGATATTCTAAGCCACAGATTTTATCCGCATATTCCTCTAAAAACAAGATAAAGCTGGGCATCGTGCATGCCTTTAATCCCAGCACTCAGGAAGCTGAGGCAGGAAAACTGCCATTGGTTTAAGGCCAGCCTGGGATACATAGTGAGTTTAAGGTTAGCCTGAACTACATAGTGAGATCCTGTCTCAAAAAGAAACAAAACAAAACACCAAAAACAACAAAAAACAAGATAAAATTCAAATTTACCCTCTGTATCACTTGAATGGATTATGCTTTGGAAACACGGGGTAACATAACACATTGTCTGGGCTCTCAAGGAACTTCCTGAGGGAACTTCCTGTCTAATGACAGGCAGTCCACAGAAACAAAGGTGAAGTAGCACTAAATAAAAAATGACAGTACGCGAAAGATTCCCAAAAGCAGTAACACTGGAACAAGCTGAACTCTGCCATGTATAGCCTGTATTCAAGTCTTTATTTCTAAGATAATCTCTAGTTAGTTTCCTAACACACCAAGTTGCCCTAGAATTTTCACTGCTCTCCCAAAATGTTTTATGTTTTCATACCTCAGTGCCTTTGTTTATATTGAGTAGCTGTAATCTGGAGTTAGGTGGAGGCAGATTATATATTGCCTGAGTAAATTTGGCAAGTCTATTAAATCCCTTTGGGCTCAGTTTTTTCTTTTGTAAAGTTACAACAATAATACCATTTTATGAAGCTGTTTTGAGAATTAACTAAGGAATTATCAATGTTTAGTATGTATGGCCAATAAAGGCTAGCAATAATCATTTCTTCTCAAGTCATAATTAAAATTTTCCTTTAAAATCTTTAACTCTATCACAAAACTATCACTATCTTTCCAAAAACTGTTGTTGGATTTTCTATGCATGAAGAACTGAGTCTCTGGGCCTAACCCTAAAAAGGCAGCCTGAATTATGGCATACGTAGACCACAGCTTTCATTTTTTTTTTTAAAGCACAACTTTCAATAACAGAGAAACCTTACATCAACCAGCATTTATGGTGTCTATGTGTATACAACAAGTCACAGAATTAACATCTCTTCTACATACAAATCAGTTTTATTTCCTATTTTAGTCTTCTAAGAAAACACTAGTCACAATCCCCTAACCTGATTTCATGACCCACAGTTACAAAAATAGTGGCTCTACTTCCCTTTATCATTTTTAAAGAGAATGATTTAAATGTTTATTGCTATCACTGCATACTACTTCAGGAACCCTGAACTTGGTTTTTAATATTCATGTTATTTTGGTACTACATCATAGTCAACTCAACACACTTCATTATCATCTTAACAAGCACCCATGTTTGTCTGGTAGTCTCTGGGTTAATCAAGAAAGTGTTGTTACTAAACCAACACTATTAACTGAAGTCTATCAAACAGGACTAAAGCTTTTCCTCTTTGTAATGGCAAAGTGCCCCATGATTCAAGGCTGAGTCACTCTGACCACAAATGGAACATTAACATGCTCTTAAGATATCAACAGTTGGCCTCTTGGTTCAGTAAAAAAGCACTGGCATTATTAAATTCTCTACCCACAAACAAGACAGCGGCTGGGAAATTCCATTCCTGCAAAAGAAACACTTGGCAATAAATGTCTGAGGGAAAAAGTGAATTGTGGAATTAAAAGCTCATATACAACAGTACCTAGAATTTCTGCTTACCAAATTGCTGTGCCAAAGACTGGGATGGTAAAAAAAGTAAAAAGACAACACGTCTAATTCATATAACTTAAAATCAAATCAAGAAAGGGGCTGAAAGGAAGAACACAAGAAGATAAAAATTAAGAACATTTAATGCTTATGCTTACGTCTGCACAGTCACTACTGGGTCTAGATGTCTCTCCACTGTTCCAGTCAGTCTTGCCCAGTCCATCTGCAGGATCCGCTTCTGCCTCAATGACAGTTAGGGTATCACCAAAAGGTCTGGAAGGTGGAACTACAGCTCCATCCTGAAACAATGAAACACACACACACACACACACACACACACACACACACACGGTAATGTTCATTTCTGACTTCATAAAGAAATAGAGTGAAGCTATGGTCTATCTTGGGACTGCTAATGGTTGGATACTATGGTGTGATTAAGAATACTTAATCCCTTTTATAGTAAAAAGCATAAATACTAATTCCATGATTCTAAAATGGTATGATTATAAAGACAGGGAAAGTGGTATTTTAGTAAAGAGAGTAAAAGTTTCAACTTCAAAATACTGCCCCCCAAAATCTGTTAATTTATATAATTTGTTATTTATCCATTAGTAGAGATCATTACAATATATAACTTCTGGTTAACTGCCTTCCAATGCTTCTGAGTTTCAATAAGACACCAATTCTGGGATAAAATGCTACAACACAAATTAGTGTAAGCTTTCAGATCAGCAAACACAGTGTTACTGTTAAAGCACGGTAAGAGTATTGTCTTTGTGCAATAACAATGGAAAACTATCAATGCTATGAAAGCATACTAAATGTGACATAACAAGGAATAAAAATAATTTTTTTTAAATGTGCAATGAAAAGCACACTAAATCAGGAAGTCAGGAGATGTTATACACTTCATAACCTTATATGTCATTTAACTAGTTTTGGACCTAGTTTTCTTAAACACAACATTATTTTTTAACTTAAAAATGAACAGATTAGGCTAGATGATCTCAAAGAATCCTTTTAGTTCTATGAATATGTGACTTTTCTTTCAAATTTAACTCAAGAAAAGTGTCAAATTTTACCCATTTTAAATATATAATTTGCCTATTTTCTCTTAAGATGAAATATAAAAAACTTTATATATTCTAAATATGAGTATCATAGGATACGTCTGATTACATATAAACACTGAAAGCATTATCTCCTTAGTTTATACCATCATAACAAATTCTATTGAAATCTACTTTTAAATTACAATAAAAATATAGCCATTAAGAATATAAATGTGCATTGAAATCCTCAGAATGGGTTTTAATTCTGGTTTTATTACTTTTGGGCTATGTGACCTGAAACAAGTTGCTTAATCTGAGTTTCTCTGTACACACAAAATGGGGTAAAACAATCTTACCTAAGCTTAGAGGTTTGTTGTGCATATTAAATAAGAGAATGCTTGTCCATGTATTTAGCACAATGACTTGTTATTTTGTAAAATATTATATTCCTACTTAAAAATATAAGAACTGCTGTTTTAAGATGGCAGAATGAACCAAAAAATACATTTATCTAAATACATTTTCGGAGTTTGTTACATCAAAGTAAAGCATTCAACTGTTTTTAAAACAATACAATAAAGAAAAATGAGTGATATGAGCAAACAATTAGAAGCTTGTATTTATTTTTGTTAATCACTATGTCTCTAACATCTATATAGGACATGCTGTCCTATGATAGAAAAATCTTTGAAAAGATAACTGCAACATTCTGTGACACATTCCTAGAAGAAATTTTCCTGCAAAAAGTTGGGTAGCATTGTTAATAGTGATGCTACCTGAGCAGAGCCCGTGGCTTTGGATAACTGCTCCTGCAGCTGAGGAATGTGTTTCTTGGCCTCTTGGATCTCTTTGAGCAATCTCTGGGCAGGTGTTCGGTTGTAATCTTCCTGCAATAACTGAAAAGTTATAACAATATTTTGAGAATTACTTATGTCATGAAAACATAGAAAATGTCCATTATTAATCAATAAAGTAGTTGGTGGCACTGATTACAATTCTAATTGATTGTGATTAGAATAAATACCAACCCAAATACATCTGCTCACATTTTTACTAACCGGTCAACAGCCCCATTTCTAATTTAGTACCTGTAGCCGTTCCTGTTCTTTCTGTAACATTTTTCTCAGAATTTCTACTTTCTGATTATGAACCACATTGTTTTCCTCCTAGAAAAAGGTAAAAAATAAACAACTAATACAGGGAAATTAAAGCTAATAGAGAGAAAACAAAGCAGACAATGTTCTATCTCAGCTCCAATGATCAATACCTTTTAGGATTTTTATTCCTGGCAGTTGTAAAGATAAGTTTTCGGATATAATACTTTAAAAGATAAATGGTTCTAAGGACATTTCTGCCCTTCTATTTCACTTTTATTAAACTGAGTTCAAGAGAACACTAAATACTGATATTGTTGGAGAACTAAAATTGCTGTAAGTACAAGAATAATATCTCACATTTTCCTTTTTTGAATCTTTAGCATTAGGCCCCACACACAGCTCAAATTCCCAGTTCTCACACCTGAAATATGAAGGCAACTCGCTAACTCATCTCTCTTTATTTCACAACCCTCTAATATTTTACCAATCTAGTCTTTCTATGCTCCTGTTATAATCATGTTACTCTTTCAGTCTAAAGAATTTTTAGTGGATTCTTAAATTTATCTAGTTACATGCAAGTTAGCAAGGCAGTTACAAAATATATATGAGCAACCTATTATTTTTCAAGTTCATCTCCCACTATGTACCTCCGTAACAGGTATGATGCAAATACAATTACTGGTCACTACTAAAATTATTTGGTGTTTTCTTGGCTCTTTATTTATTCTACTTCTATTATCTGTGTTGCTTTGCTCTCCATCATTATCACTTACAGTGGTATCTCGGTTGATGAACTTAATTTGTTTTACCATTTTGGAGAACACGGCTGCATTTGTGTTTGTGTGGCAAAGATGGTCATGATTGTGATTGTTATCTGATGTAGAGTTCAAGAACAGAAACAAAATTTCAACTAACATTTATATTTGCAAACTGAATTGTTTGCAAACAGAAGCATTCATGAACTGAAGTATTACTTGAACAGTACTTGAATGTTATGTCTTCTGAAGTTCAATTCAAATAAACTTTTCCATAAAGGCATTCCTCATCACAACTAGATATACTTTCTTCCCCTTTGAGTCTTCACATAACTTAATTTTTCCCCTCATAACATCTACATTCTGCCTTTGTATTATATTTATATATTATGTACTATAATTAGTTACATATTTTTGATTCAATCTTAACAAAGATGTATTATGTAATCAAGCACTAAAAACACCAAGAGAATAAAACACCCCTATGCTCTTAAAATATCATTCTAAGAAGACTAAAGACCTCAAACATAGCGTATTTTAATTATATTTTGGTGGATGACAAGTTGTTTTGTACATGACAATATAGGATACTCATTTCAAATTATTATGTAATTTGTCTATTAGGAAGCTATTTTCTAGAATCTTGAATTTGTTTATCAGTTCAATACTTCGATATTATTTTCTTTTTGGGAGGGGGATACTGGGGATTGAACCCAGGGTCTTCACATTGAGCTAAATCTCTACGTCAGGGTCTCTCTAAATTACTAAGTTACACAGACCAGACTAAACTTTCACTCTTACCTCGTCTCCCAGGGTGCTGGGATTATAGGTGTGTGCCACCACACCTGGCTCTTCAAAGCTCTTCACATAAAGCAAAGGCATCCTTATACAACAAAGCATTTACTAACGAACTTTTCCTAGTCTTACCCCCATGAGCACAGGACTAGTGATTCTCTCCATATTCCCAGATGCTCCAGGTGAATGAGGGGAGGTCATGATGGGAGACATATGTCCAATAGCTGACGGCTCTACTTCAGAATCAGCAAGTGGAATCTGGGGCGACCCAGGTGGGCGTCCCTGAACAGTGAGAGCTACATAGGAACCAGCTTGGGGTAGGGAGATGGTGAAAAAGTAAAGGACAGAAAGATAACATTGTCAAGGAACTTTATATAGCATTTTACTACTTAATCTAGCAGTTCTAAAATACTATTATGTGAAAAAGTTCTATGACCTGAAAATTCTCCACAGGGGGGAAAACCCCCCAATAGGTTATGTTTTACATAACTGTCTAAAAAATCTAAAAGAACAATGCTACAACACTTTCAGAGGGCAAAGTACTACTCACAGGACTAGATACTACTTAAAACCAAGAATATATTTTCTTAATTTAGAGATGGTTAACAATCATCCACTAATAATTATGGTTGAAGTAATTTCTAAAATGTAAATTTTAAAATCACTCTATTTTAGGATGTACTAATTAGGCAGGGCTTATGTAACATTCTGGAATGTAACAACATGGTTTTCAATTAACTTTACAAAATAAACATCACTAAAATATATTCCATAAAAAAGAGGAAAAAACAGTAAATAGAAAATTTTATTTGTTTTTTGAGAGAGGGTCTTGCTATGTAATTTAGACGGGCCTTGAACTTGCAATGATCCTCCTGCCTCAGCCTCCCGAATGCTGGAATTATAGTCATGCCCCACCACACCTGGCCCAGTCAGTAGCAAATTTTAATTGAAAAATCTGGAAAAGTGAACAGAAATCCACTAGACAAATTAAAAATGGAAAAAATCTACACAGCAAAATTTATCATAACCAGAAAAATTCAAATGAGTGTCTGTACTCATTATCTAGCACCAAAAAAATGAGATGTTTCAAATAAACAACTTAAAAATAACTATCTTTAAATGAAACATTTTTGTTAAGACTTTTCAATAGAACTTTTTGACGTATTTTACACTTGTTTCCCAATTTAAACTTCCTATAGAACTCATCATCAATAACTGAGCAGATGTTAAGTATAAATATTTTCTAAGGCTTTTCAGACTTAATGGTCTGTCAGAAAGGCATCATATCTTATTTGCCTACGTGATTGCCCTCAATAGCTTCCTAGCTCCTCCTCGCTTCCCTTCTTTTTGCTTCTTCGGAAGAGTAGCAATTAGAAATCACATGTATGATATCTAGAATAGGCATTCAAAAGTAGGACATAAGAAAACTATTTTAAGTGAACTACACAGGTCTCGGGCATATCAAGTTTATATCTGTTTTGGATACCTACGAATGTTTTATACCTAATTTCAAGGTTTCAGTTATGCCCTCAATGTTGGACAAGAAATCCACTACTATAATGCCAACATATAATTACTATTATTTTAGTTTTTTGAGACAAGATCTTGCTATGCAGCCCAGGCTGGCTTTGAACTTGTGGTGATCCTCCTGCCTCTTCCTCCCAGGTGCTGGGATTACAGGTGTGCCCCATTATGCCTGGTGATAATATAATTTTTAAAGAAAAATTTATATTGGAATAAACAAAAAATAATCTAGAAGGCTAAAGAAATATTCTTCTTATAAACTATGACAACAGGTACTACTTATTAATATAAATCATATTTATGCAGCATGCAAAAATATGTAAGTCACAACCTCCTTAATTATCCAGATTTATTCTAGTACAGAAGTTAATTTTGATCACTTTATATCTTTTATTTATTTATTCTTTTTTGCAGCACCGGGGATTGAACTCATGACCTTGGGCTTGCCAGGCAGGTGCTCAGGCCACTAAGCTAGATCCCTGGCCCCACTTTGTATCTTTTAAAATGTCCTAAAGTTAGGCCTTCCCGTGAAGCAGGTTCCGCCATGCAGATTGGAAAGAGCCTCAGTCAGAAGAGGAAGGGAACAGCTTGATGCTTGTATTGTTTGGTTGACTCTGCAGGCCTAGGGCTGGTGACCTGGGCATCTCCTTGGAGGATGGCAGTGTGCACTGTATCAACTATGGGGGATATCTTCCTGCCTTGTTTTTGAAACCCAATGTTTTGTTACATTTTATTGTTTTGTTTTATCCCCATGTCTGGTAACCTGAGCAACTATTTTGAAGATAACAATGTGCAGTATCACTGTTTTGTTCCAATGTACTGTTTTGTTTTATTAAATGTTATGTTTTGATTGATTTTATTCTGTTTTGTTTTGTTTCATTTTGATATGTCTGATAGTATGGACAAGTATTGTGAAGATAGCAAGATATATTATGGTAGCCATTGTTGATTTCCTATTATCCTGTTTGGGAAGTTCTGTACCACTTTCACTGATTTGTTTTGATTGGCCTTACTCTTGTTTTGTTTTGTTTTGTTTCTCTTTAATAAAAAGAATGAAAAAATATAAAATGTGCTAAAGTTAATAACTATGATCAAAGTGACCATTTAAAACACTGATACTCTGATGAAAAGCCAAAGGAATTCAGGATTAATCTAAGCAACAAAGTCAAGAAAGAATTCAGGTTACAAATTTATATTAAAGATGTCTATCTACTGGACTGGGCACAATGGTACACACCTGTCATCCCAGCACTTTGGAGGCTGAGACAGGTGGATTGTTGTGAGTTCAAAGCCAGCCTGGCTACATAGTGAGATCATCCAGGACAATACAGCAAGATCTTGTCTCGAAAAACTAAAAAAAAAAAGTCTACTCGGTGAAATTAAGTAACATATTAGTGACTCTGTTGGCCACAAATAATTATCTTTTAGTTCTAGTCTACTATGAAAGAATGTGAAGCAAAGGTTCATAAATTCTTTTTAATTGTATTCAGTTTATTTTAAACTCCTTTATTTTCTTGTAAGAGATGTAATAACAAATGCATGGAGCTCCAATCAAGCCAGAACAAAGAAAGAATAGTTGTCTTTCAGGTAGAGGACTATTGTGTGACTTTTTCTACTTCTGCTATAATATGATACTATTAACCATCCAATAAATGAAACAGTTAGAAAACATAAAATAGCTTCTGGGAAGCAGGTGGGGCTAACAATAACAAAGTGAAATTGAGGCCCAGGGACTGTAAGGTATGGTACTCAGACTTCACCCAACCAAAAGATTCCAAATATCCATCCATCACCACTTTTAAGCAAAGCTCACAGGATAACTGAACACTTCCATGTGAAGGTAGGAAAACAGGCCTGGCTACCATGCCTCATTGCCAACTTGGTGAAGCATTCACTCTCCACCTTTGACCCTGAAGAGATAAGAGGTTAGTCCATTTCTCCATGGCTGTTTTTGTGCTACAGTGATAGAGTCCAGAAGTAAACTACATTGCCTACAAAGTCTAAAATATTTGGTATGACACCTATTACAGGAAACATTTCCTGATCCTTGTTTTAAGGGCATCAGAAAACATTCAAAATTGAGAAAAACATTTACTTACATTTGATTAGCTTTACCACCTCCAAATGGTTTGAATGAGTCACCAGAGTTCCATTCACCTATAAGAAAATGAAAACAGTGTATGCCAGATACATCCTATTGTGACAATGAATAAATCGACCTTGAATATTATCATATGCAGGGGCTGGAGATTTAGCTCAGTGACCTAAGCACCTGCCTGGCAAGCATGAGGTCATGAGTTTGATCCTCGGTACCAGAAAAAAAAAATTATCATATGCAATATAACCTATTATAATAAATAAGGTTACATTAAAATATGT
>RJWT010028601.1:0-15163 GCA_004365215.1 Cuniculus paca | reverse complement strand
AGAAATCACTATATATGTGATTGCTTATTTTAGGATAAAAGAAAATGAGGCATGTGGAGAAAATATTGAGCCACAAAATTTTTCAAATATAGATAAGCAGAAAAATATGAAAACAATGGAATAATAAAACAGCCAAAATAGTTAACACTCAAATATCAATTGATAGCTATGTTTTCCTCTTCGTACCTTATTTTTCTGTCACAGTTTTTCTTGACTGTTATTGATGCGTATCTACTTCAGCTGTTTCACGGAGGCCAGCTCCATTTCTCAGATGAACCTCAGTTATGGTCATTGTGAAGTAAGAAAATAGCAGTAAGGTCATAAATGATAGCAAATTATTTCTTTTGTTTTGAGAAAAAGTGAAGCATAAATTCATTAGGTTTTTAAAATCTGAGTAAACTGTGTTGGTTTGCTCTTTAAATACAGAGTTTTAATGATCTCCTTTTGATTCCATTAAAAGGTCTAAGTTATTAAAACATATGACCTAAGAAAGAAAGAAGGCATAGTTATTTGACATTGAAATGAATGACATCTGACATGAAAATAGGTGAATTTATAACTCTTCGAGGTGCATAAATTTCTCTTTCAACAGATCTCTTGCCAAATGAAAAAAGTCACATACTATTTTTTATGGAAGCCTTGTAAAAATACTTACTATATTATAAATATTACTGTGTGAATTAATAAGCTTCTGTCTCACTATATCTTATTAAAATTATCTGAAGTACCTTATAATAATATATCATAAAAAAAGACAAGTAGTCATCATTTTATTATAATCAAAAGTTTACCAAAATCATGGCCCTCATTTCCCTCATGTATTTATTTCTCTTGTTATTAAAAACTGTAATACTGTGATTGTTTTGTACTTATGAGTGTTGTCAATTAATATGGACTTCACATGTATAAAATTTACTTATTGTTCTAGTGAACTAGTCTATCTCATTATCATTTCATTATCATCTTTCTGCTGCAAACAAAGCCAGTATTTCACCTTTTATAACAAGCATAGATAAGCTGTGTGCTTAAAAGAATATGTTCATAGGGTATTTCGAATTTTGTGTCAGTGACTTGTAAGCATTTCTTTCTTTTTTGTATTTTAAAGAGAATAAAACAAAACAAAATAAAACAGAACAAAGTAGATCAGAACAGAGCAATGCAAGCAGCACAGGACTTCAAAACAAGACTATAGGAAATCAACAGTGGCTACCATAGTGTCTCTTGTTTTCTTTGAAATAGTTGTCCTTACCTTCACACACAATAAATTCAAACAAAACAAAATAGTATAAAACCAATCAAAACAAAAGAAAGCATTACATGCCTTCAAAACCAGACAATAGGAAATCAACAATGGCCTAATGACTCTTGTTTTCTTCAAAACAACTGTCTGTACTTTCACACATATTGCAATCATATAGTAGAAAACAGACTAAAACCAATCAAATCAAAGAATGAAAGCATTATTGGACCTCAAAACCCAATGATAAGAAATCGGCAATGGCTACCATAATGTCTCGTGTTCTTCAAAGTAGCTGTTCATACCATCACACATAATAAAGTCAATTCTTGTAAGTTCTTTCTTGCAGCAATTTTC
The DNA here is from genome assembly GCA_004365215.1 of Cuniculus paca. NCBI lineage: Eukaryota > Metazoa > Chordata > Mammalia > Rodentia > Cuniculidae > Cuniculus > Cuniculus paca. The sequence goes on along the minus strand of RJWT010028601.1, from coordinate 13,569 downwards.
AGAAGTCAGGCTTAGAGATGGGACTGGATCACCAGTTCAGAGCTGAATGGGCTATTAGGAAGCAGGAGGAAGCAGGAGGAAGTAGGTCACAGGATGCATGACTTCCAAAGATGTTACCTGTCCCTACTTCTCTCTCTCTGTCCATTTCCCCTTCTCTTCCTTCTCCCTTCTCCTCCCTCCCGTCCCTCAATTCCTGGCCGCCACCATCTTCCACAGTCTTTATGCCTTGCCATGGGCCTAAAACAATGTAGTCAGAAGATCTTTAAATCTCTGAATCTATGAGCCAAAATAAACCTTTTGTCCTTTAAATTTTGTATGTCAGATACTTTGCCCCCAACACACTGTCACCTCTTTATTTGCAGAGTAATATTTTTCTAGTGTTTTTAATATACCTTCTTTCCTTCCAGCAAAATTAATGTTTATTCAGTATGTCTCTTATGAACTTTGATCACAAAAGCAACTGAATATAATTAAGCAAATAAACGCTCTAATTTGTGAATGGTCAGAATTAGTCTTGTAGAAAACAAAGTTGAATTTCTTTTTACATACGAATGACTATTACAGTTTCTACAGTTAAAAACAAAGTATTAATAAGCAGATTCAGGAATTATTACAAAAAGAGGAGAAGGCCATTGTCATTATAATCAGGGAGTTAGCATAGCCACAAATGTGTTTTCCAAGACATAACAGATTAGCTTTGCCAAAGAGAACAGTGTGTATCATTCTTTTCTTAAAATTTTAATCCTCAGATTCTTGAAAAGCTACGTGAATGTATATTTATGTGCACATGTGTGCTCTGTAGAAACTCTATGTGTTTCTAATTGAAGAGACAGTCTGCTAAAAGTAGTCATTCTATATTAGTAGCATGTTTATATCTTTTAGGCTGGGGTAAGAATCTTGGCTTTAAGTTATTATTTATCTTGATAGTGTTTCCAGTGTTTTTTAATTTAGGGGAAGTGGCAGCATTTTAGCTGGACTTCCATCATGAAGATAACAGAGTTGTGGATCAAATTACATTATCATAAGTGTTCTACTCAACATAAGTATGCTTATCACTCACATTTCAGGTGTTTACCAGTCATAGGATGGGAAGGAAGTAGGGTTCATTACAGCTGCTGTCAGAGTGAGAAACTATTAAAACCATCACATGAATCTGAAATCTTAACTATAGGTTATAATCAGGAAGACATGATAGGTATGACTCACAGATTCCTCTGGCTCTTGACCTAAATCTAATTGTTCAAAATTAAGACTCTCAATTACTAAGTACACATTTTTGAGGCTTAGAAGTTATTAGAGATTTCATATTTCTTTTCTAATTTTCGTAAGCTGCTCTTCATAAAGAACAATTTTTTTCCAACTTCCTATATATGTTTCCTCTCTATATTAGAGACTCCGAAATGATAAACAAGTTTTCTTAGCTGTGTATGATTACTTAAGACTGAATAATATATTTGCATACTCTGGTACCCTTACAAAAAAAATGGTAACTGATTGTATCTGACAATAAGATTCTTTTCTGTCTAGTTCTGTGATAGGTGCTAGATTGGGTTTATTGAATTTAATCCACAATTTACATTGTTTTTTCTTCATTTTTAAACTTTTTTTTGAGACATTGTTTCACTTTGTAGCCCAGGTTGGCCTTGAACTCACAGCAACCCTCCTGCCTCAGCCTCCTGAGGGCTGGGATTAGAGGCATGCATCACCACCCCAGGCTCATTCTTAAACTTTCACTGCAAATTGTTGTTACATATTTCTGCACTTTTTACTGCTCATAGATACTAAGACAGTATATACTCTGCATCTTAGAATTTATGATATCTGCCAAGGCTAAGCAGGATGCCAGAAAGAGAGAAAGGCAAAATGGCATGACTAAGCACACCTCCTATCTTCCTCATTCCTAAAACAATTTTTCAGATTTAGAGAAGTTATGATGTGTTTTAAAGCCTTAACTAAATCTGTGAACATGAAAATTCAGAAAATCACTGAATTATCTGAGGGACAGAATTTGACAGGGATGAACCATTGCAGAACATATCTACTTCAGCTTTTTAAAAAAGTATTCCTGTTTCTATTAACATTAAATTCTCTGTACATTATCTTACCTTAACATTGTACAGAAGTGAGGCTATTTTGTGCATCAAAATTTATTTTTCCAGGTTAATTTCTAATTCATGGCTTCAATTTTACCATAAGGGAAAACATGAAGCTTCTTCAGTTATACTAGTTATATTTACTGGGTGGTTTATTGTATTTAACTTTTCATATACTTACCTATAAGCACTGAGTAGGCTTCTTTGCTGACCTCTGTGAAGGAGATGGGAATAATAGCAGCTGTGCACCAGCAGAGTTTTAGACCTGAAAAGTGGCAGCACTGGGAGCAGCAGCATATGATAGACTCCAGTAAAATTCCATTAGGGAGACTTAGGAACAAACCAGGAACTTCTTTCCCTTTAGTGTTTGATAGAGGAACTACACACTTAGGTGGTTTTTGTATTGTTTCGTTTTCTCTTACTGCTGTTCTCTATTCTGGTGCATGCAGGGGAACTTTCCATTTTACTGCCTAGGAAAGTGAACCATATTCAAAGATATTGCTGTAAGATTTGATTCAGTGCATATTTTTTAATTCATATTTTTATTCCGTGAATTTTCACACAAAGGACTTGAGACATGCTCTAGAATCCAAATTAATGATTCCTAGTGCATCCAGTTATTTTAAAGCCAGCAACTCTTAACTTTAGTGTTTTTGTATTTCAATATGATATGCAATAATTACATTACATATTTTGTGCATTTTTTAAGCATGGAAATTTGTATTTTAACTATGAGTTTATTTACAATTTTTCTTTCTATATATATTCTAAATACAAAAATATGTTGTGCAATAGAAATTTATGTCTATTGAACCAAATTTTTGTCTACTGAACCTAGTTTAGAAACATGAATTAATTAATCTATATTTCCATAATCATAATTATATAGCATTACATCTTATAAATTGACTAATTTTGGAGTAGAACATAAAGTTTAATTTTCTCACCTTTTACAATGTACAATGAATAACATCAATATAATTTTAATTTGTTTGAGTAGAGTATTAAAATACTCATTAAGCTACACGTTTTCCTAAAACTATTCCCACTATAGATCCCATGATAATATATGGAGTAACTTTTCACCAATCATGATCTTCAAAATTTTAAGCATTTATCCCACAATAGAGATGCTATCTTGTGCTGTTGAAACTTCTCACCCATTTAGCTTTTTTCCTCATTTTACACTTGTATTTATAGAAATTGAAAGAAAATGCAAGGCTTGTCAGCTGGAGACAGTCATGTTAAATATTTTGCCCTTGTATGTTCCTGCATCCGTGTGATTCCACCAAAAACAAAATAGTCTTCAAAGTTTTGTGATAATTCATGCAGAAATATTTTTTTAAAAGCCTTAGTGCTTTCTTAGGTTAGAGTCAGGCCCAGACAAATTATTATAAGTAATCTTCATGCTGTGTAGGGATAAGGTGGCCATTTTCATCTACAACTATTTCTGTGGGGTGAAAATGCGTTTTTGCCTTGTAATTTTTCAGGATAATTAATTTTCAGTGCCCACAAGATGATTTAAGCGGATAACCTGGCCTTGTGAAACCTGCTGTACTCTTTCTGTGCCATCAGCATTATAACTCGTCAAACTTTCCAAAGCAAGCGCTCTTCAAATCAAAGAATTTTCATTGTGGACCCCTGACTGCTGCTGGTTAGATGCCAGAACCTGGAAGATCCTCTCCAAGCAACTGTAGAGTGCTGTTCTCCAGTCAGCATATATTATTGCAAAGCAACAACTACACTGGCAGGATTTCTATTGAAGTTATAACTCAGTCATTTAAAGTGTGAGTCATGCATACTTAAATGTCTTCACTGGATTAAAAGGACATTACATTTCTATTCTTCCCTCATGATTTTTAGGACAAAAAGTATACTTCTTTGATTTACCTAATTACTAATTAAGGATAGCTGCCATTGTTTTTGTAACAGAACTCAATATCCACGACGTGTTTAATGGCACTTCTAATGTGCTGGCTTCATAATACATAATATCTTTTAGAGGACAGAAAAGTTGAGTGCCTTTGGATAGAAATAAAGCAGAGAAGCACATTTAGGTTTTTGTCGGGGTATTGGTTTGCTTATTTTTTGAGGAGACCAACATAAAGTTGAATAAACAGGGGATGTTCTGCTTTTTTCCAATTTTTTGATAAAAGCTGAAAGTGCATCATGATATAAAGTGTTAGCCCCAAGGTTCTATACTGTGAGCAACTGAAGCAAACACACATGCGTAAAACCACACACAAAGGCAAGGAGACACTGAATGCTGCAACTCAGCCTTGTCACAAACAGGGAATGGCAGTCACCTCAGACCATGCATCGAATTACTGTTAAAGCTGAAATGAAAATCTAGGTTATCAAAATTGCTTTCAAGGACAAAATCCTATTATTCTTGTGAGAGAACATAATTTAGTTAGAAGAGTATCAAAATGGAAACTAAGAATTCCCATTTTAATCCTTCTTAGGAAGTAAATTAAGCAACGTATCAGCCTCCATATGTCTCAATTTCCATATTTCAAAATTCTGGAATTAGGCTAAAGACTTTTAACATCCCATCTAGTTTTAAATGTTTCCCTACATATTATATATTTTAAAATTACTCCAATGTAATTAAAATGTGGATGTTAAAAATAAAAACAATTTATCTAAAAAACAATAATTTTAAAGCTGTTTTCCACACATACAAGAATGTGGCTGAGAATTGCAAGAAAAGAAAGCAATGATTGACAATACCAATGAAAAAATCCATCATAAACACAATTGATTTTTATCCACTTGCTTTTTCACTTTGTGTGAATTGTAATTTCAGACTGAACTTTTCAAACTAATCATAAAAGAGACTAATAGCTAGCAATAGATATTTTCGCGATTTGGGCCAAATAAAATTTCCCACGCATTTAGAATCAAACAGTTCTTATGTTTGGCTTTATTTTTTCCAATGGACAGTCTGAATATGATGTCTTTCTGATTTCTTTTCTCTCATCATAATTATAGTTTATATTTTTGAATGAAAACTACATAGGCATTTATTGGAAGAAAAAAGGATAATTCCATAAACTGAAGTACACTTTTAAATGTAGTCAACACTGACGTCTATAGTCACAAATCTTTGCGTGTCTGACTTGAGATGGAGAGAACCCTGTATATGCGGGCATGTATCTGCTTAGTTCACCGGGCAACTTCTTGTATTTACTAGTGTTCCAAGAAAATTTAAGGACTATACATAGTTCCTCGATTTTATTTAAATTGTGCCCCGAAAAGCCAAATATAAAACACAAAAATCTATTTCTCATACAGTATATAAATTCCTTATTGAATGTATTTGTATTGCAGTTTTTTAAATGGAACGTGTTCCTAGTACTATTAAACTTCTATAAAAAAATGTTGATCATGTAGTGTCATTGCTTTATCCAAATTCAGGATTCAGTAGGAAGAAGAGTATAAAAACTGATAATGAATAAAATAATTATAAAGACACATACATTAAAAAGAAAGGCTGTACAATTCCTCCTTCAGTCTAGGATTGAATTCTTTCTTTCTTTCTTTCTTTCTTTCTTTCTTCTTTCTTTTTTTTTTTTTAAGTATCAGGAATCGAACTCAAGACCTTTCACTTGCTAGGCAGGCGCTGTGCCGCTGAGCTGTATCCCCAGCCCATTTCTTGATGATTGTAGCTCATGAAGAGAATCTTCTTGCCATTCTCTTGATTTAAACTTTTAAAATAATCCAGAAACCTCATGCTTCTCACCCTTTAACTTTCTGCAGACATTATTGTGCAGGCTTCTTTTTTTTTTTAAGCAACTAATAATTAACTTTTTAAATCAAGGATTGTGAAAGGATAGTTAAGTTCACTTGGCAGTTATCTTGAATTCATTCTTAATAAAGAACTGCCTAACAGTTTTAGTTAATATGTCTCTTATGAGAATAAGAACATCATCGAGGTTAAAATAATCCCTTTTAAGCCTTAGAAAATGGAAACAGGCCTGTAATACTCTGCAGTGGCATGGGAGAACTCCACATTCCTGGAGCATGCAGGTGGCTGTGTACTTCTCTTTCCTTCACCCTCTTACATTTTTTCTCCTTTCACTTTTTGAACAACTCATCATGTATTAACAGCCACTAATATTATTTCTTTCCATGAACTTATGTAATAGCTTCAAGAACCCGTATGCAATTAAAATCTCTCCTTCCCTTTATAGCATTTTCTGTATCTCGGTCAGAGAATATTTACTGAAAGCCTGTTCTGTTAAAAGCACTGCTTCAGGAACAAGGAGTCATTTCAGCTCTACAGATAGGGCTGTTTCAGGCTGGGATGCAGAGCATAGACTTACTGGTTATTTACGGCCAGTGTCCACTCTGAATGCTGCATGTGCTTGCTCTACCAGTTTGTTAAATATTTTGAATGTCACCCCAATAGCACACTGAAAGAATCCATGGGCATCTTCAGGCATGCCATTCATGTCTCTTCTTGAAGCTACATTGCTGCATGTATGTGGCAAATTCCTAGGTAAAGAGAAGCTGACTTTTGTCTCACTGTTTCCCTCAATGCTCCCCAAGGGATTGTCAATTCCCGTTGTGTGAATTTTTCAGGAACTGAAGTACACATTGGAAGAACAATTCAGAAAATAGAACTGACTAACCTAAGAGAAGCAGAATTTCGTTTTGTTCTTGTAATAATTCATAGAAGACTGGAAATGAGAAGCAAGTATTGATGAAAGAGGTTGTCCAGTTTGTAAACTGTCTTTGCTTGGGAAGAAAGATGACAAAAGAGAGAAAGAGAAGATAAACTGACAGATAGGGTTGGTGGAAGAGAAAGAAGAAGAAGGAGAAGAAGAAGAAGGAGGAGGAGGAGAAAGAGGAGGAGGGGGAAGAGGAGGAAAAAGAGGATGAGGAGGGGGAGGAGGAGGGGAAAGAAGAGGAGGAAGAGCAGGAGGAAGAGAAGTTAAAGAAGAGGAGGAGAAGGAGGATGGAGGAAGTAGAGAATATCCTTGTATCTGAAAACTCCATCTGAAACCCATAATTTTAAAATATCTTATTTATTATTCTTATTAACACATATGAAACAAAATTCCAAGTTTTTATTCACGGGTTTTAATTAATTATACTTAAAGTGATGAACCCGAGTCAACAGATTCTATCTAATCGTATCTTTTGTATCTAGAAGCTGAGTGTCATTAGACTATTTTGCCTTGTCAACCATCTCTTCCCACAGATAATTTTTGCCTAAATTAAAGAGATAACTATTGTTTGTCCAACACTTCCTGTATGCCATTATTCTCTGAATTATATGTTAAACAATCATCACAACGATCTGTCCCCATTTTACACATGAGGAAATGGAGAATTATTAGCTACTCCCTCTGCCCTAGTCACACCTCTGTATTTACTCCATGTGGTCAAACAGCAATCAAGCCCCACACAGGCAGAAGTTTTTCTCCTATTGATTTTTGGAAGATCTCTTCCCCTCAAATTAAAAAAAAAAATGTTTCCTTCACTGTTTCTAAGTCCAGGGCCATCTGCACTGGTCTGCAGAACACAAACTGTTATTTATTAGATTTGTCAAGTAGAAGAGGGGGTTAGTGTACTTACTTTAGCTTCAGGGCATAGCCACAAAGGCATCAATATAGTGCTCAGTATTATGAGTCCTGGTTTTCAGACACAGTTCTGTGAAGTGACACTTTACTTCATGTGCTACTGCCTCAGGTTCTTTGTGTGTAAGGTACAGGGTTCAAACCCAATGAGACTTCTAGCTATAACCACAGCAATTCAGTTGTTTGGCAAGTAAAGTCCCAGGAAGAAATACTGTATGCACTTCAGTAAGATACTTTGGGTCACTCAAATATAGAAGCATCTACTTTTTAGAGTTGTTGAATCCATGTCGCTAGAAATAGTCACATGAAATTTTACCAAAGGTGACTTAGAACAACCATGTAGAGTTGAAAGATGGACTATAATAGCTCTTAAAGAAATTTAATGACCATGAGTTTCCATATGTGCTTGTAGAAATTAAGTGCATATATAATCAAAGAAACTTAAAGAAAGGACTAGCAGCAGCTATATTCAGGTTTCTTAATCTGGGGAAACAAAACAAAACAAAACAATATCTCCATGTAGACTGAAACCAAGGCTCAAATTACTGTAAAATCTGGCAGCAGAGCAACAGGAAAATAAACCCAAACACCTGCTGTGTGATTACGGATGTCAAGTTTAGGCAGGATTATTTCTCTAAAATTTTTCAGGTCACGGTAACTCAATAATTCAGGCTTTAACTGTAAATTCTGTAAATCAGATCAGTGTTTCTTGAAAGACAGTCTTCAAGCCATCTGCTTGAGAATCATCTATTAAAGTGGCACATTCCTGGGACCCCCAAATTTTGACTCAGGACTCAAACTCAGTTTTATCTCTCTCTGCTCAAACAAGCTTCCTTCCCACGCATACTCCAACTTCTTGACAAGGATCCAAAGGAAGTGTGCACATCCGGTTGATGATCTCTGTATGAGCGACCTGTAGTGGTCATCACAGGCAGGGACACTCCATGATAAAAATCTTTCATTCAAATGATGTTACAAAGGTCATCTGAACAGTAAAATATTGAGACAGTTTTATTTATAATTTGCAAAACATTATGGAAAATCTAATATACCACAGTCCCTGTGATGCCAGTTGTTATCACACCTCTTTTTTCAAGATAAAAAAAATTTTCTATAACTAAAATAATTCTCACTTTAATTTTCAGAATCCTTATGGAATGGAAGAGTGTGCCAATTTTTCTCAACCCGAGGCTAATATTTCATTGACACTGGCTGAAATTTGTGGACCATTGTGGTTATTTAACATAGTATTGTGTCGCTTTTGGAATGGCCCAGCCACATGACTTGTTGTTACATTTTATATTTTTTTATGGCATTCATTTTTTTGTGTATTTGTGTGTGGAATTTTTCTCAGAAGCTATTCCAATGTAAGGATTCCTCACACTTAAGAAAGAATGTATAACGTGAACATTGTCAGTCATGGGGAAAATGTCAAATAATGTGACCTAAACTCTTTTCCAACACTGAAATTCAGAGTCCTGTTTCTCGTGTAGGTGTATTAAGGCCTTCCACTAAGCCTAAGACTTACAAAAGAGTGAGGTAATTGAGACTATTATACTGCCTAACCTATTTTAACATAATTGTCCTCCACAGCACAAACAAATTATCTGTAAAACCTGAAACCACTTCACAGATCTTATTTTGCTCATAAAATCACTGGCCTCACCCACGTCATCCCACACCCCAAGCTCCCTATCACCCAACATGCCCTATAATTATTTAGGCACAGTCAGCCCCAGTCTATCCCAAGTATCTTCCGCCCCACTCCACCCAAAAGATATGAACTCACTTGATAACATATATTCACAGCCATCTATCTTCAAATAAACTAGTTTAGAAATATCTCACACACCACCCACTTTGCTTCTTTCTAGTACAGACACTTTTACTTTTACAAACATTTCTTTAGTATGTCCTAGATGAGAAATAAATGTTCTCTGTTACAAGAAAGGTGAACAAATGATAAATATCTTTGCTGACATTTCAAAAAAGAAAAGAAAAGAAAAACAATAGGAGTGAGAAAATAAAACATCAAGAAACAAATTCACTAAAATATATATATAGCAATAGGAGGTCAAGCAAAGACTAAACTTATTATAAATTTGCCACTAAGTGAACAGAGTATAGAGAGAAGAGCCTCCAGATTTAATACATTCTGTACAGATGAGGGGTAGAATGGAAAATGCTGAGACAGTGAGGACACAGCATGAGCAAAGATTGGGAAGTGCTGTGTTGTGGTTGGGAAGAGGACAATTGGGTGTGAGACTGGGGAGAGTATTATCTGTGAAGATGAGTTTGAATAGGGTTACAATCCAATCATTGGACCCCTTAATTGACAAAAGAAAAGGTTTAACTTTGAGTGTAATGGAAAATTACTCCACTGCTTGAATAAGCACTGGAATTTTAGGTGGCAGTAGTTTTAAAAAGAATAATACAGACTTGAAGGACATAAAAGCCAAGTGCTGATGTTGAAAGCATGAAAAGTAAGGAAGATAGTGGTGTTAATGGCAGCAGGGCAGTGGATGGAAAGAGGTAACAAAGGGATAAATCTTCATGGTGGTAAGATACCCAGGTGTGAAGAATGTTAGAGGTCACAATCCCCAATTTCTTTTCTTTCCCCCAGTTTTTTAAAGTTTAGTTAAGATTCCATTCTATCTAGTGTGTACTTGTCAGTGAAAACTATTAGTTTCTATTACTATAGCTCTCAATTTGACTTTGAAAATAATTACCCAACTAAGTTGAGCTAGTTTCTTTAAAAAAAAAAAAGCGAATTTTGCTGGGATATGGGTCTTCTTAAATTTATATGAATTTACTTTCCTTCTTTTAGGAAAAGCAGTACTTATCAATGAATGGTAAAATGATAATGTCAAGGATTATTTGTTGGGCTGGGCACTGCAGGGTTGTAGTACACTCCTATCACGTCCTAAATCTCCTCCGGAGTTCCACTGATGGAAAAGCACTCCTTCAAGCTTTCCTGTTTCTCAACATAGTCATAAGGTCAGGTGTCAATAAAAGAAATTTGATTATTGCAGTTTTCTTTTTTGTTTTAAATATGAACCTTTTTTTATTTCTGGATATAATTCTTTGGGTGACCTAGGAAGGAAAATAAAACAAAGTATATCCAAACACAGTGGTTACTCATTAAATTGGAAAGGTATGGAAACTTTTCAAAAACATATCCAGGCATGCTTTGCTTCATAACCAAAAGCTGGATACTTAATGAGTCAAATGGAATAACAGAAACTTTCTTTCAACACACAATCCTCACGTTTTTCTCAATAATGATAAGAAACAGTGGAAGGTGTCATGGGATCTGACTAGACACTACAAGTTGTGTTTTGGCTAAATAAAAAGATTAATCTTGCCTTCAAGCTAATTTCTGATAATTAAACAAATTATTCATGAGTGCCAAAACAAATTTAGCATGTAAAGTAATATTTTATAACCTCCTTTGGAAAGGCTCTCCCTAAGAGAAAATAGATATTTTCCATTGTCTAGCCATATTTAATGTAAATAACCATTGGGAAGATCCTAGAGTACCAATCCTACAATGATGCTTTAAGGAGTTTATTTTGAAGGACATACTGCTTAAGGAGGGGAAAGTTTATTTGGAAGAAATTACTAACGGCCAGAACAGAAAAAAAAATTCACTTATTTTATTCACTTTTGTTTTTCTCATAAACTTTCTTACACTTTTTAGTGTAAATTAGGCACACTGGTTGCATCTCTTTGGAAAAAATCATTTGGGCAAAAAGACAGTTACATTCTCATCTTCTGGCATGTGACTGGCTGACTTTGGAGCCATGGGTCAGCAGATGACAAGCAGAGATTTTAGAGTTTGAGCTTAGAAATTTGGAGAGACAAAGAAATACTTTGAGAATCTACCCTGAGTTTGTTTTCCATTCTCATTCTCCCTCTCTATCTGACTGTCTCTATTTCTTTGCATCTCTGTCTCTGTATTTCTGTCTCTGTCTTTCTCTCTCGTGCATCTCCTACCAGGAACCAAGGAAGGTTTAAATTTCATTGAACATAGATTTTATCAAAACACCCACAGATTGCATTATACAGAGCATAATAAGGGTTCTCAAAAGACTATCACTCCGGAGAATTCTAACAATGAGCAGTAGTGAGTAATATTTATCTCCACGACCATCAGAATCCTTTTAATCCTTCACCACTGAGTACAGACCCTTCCTTCACACAAGCAAAATCATTATCATACAAGAATACTTTTCTTATACTAAGGGCCCTGATATTCTATGAGTTTTTATTTTAGGAAGACTGCTAAATGTTCAAATGATTTGCAACAGGCAGTCCCTGCTGATATCGCCTGTGCCTATGTGTTTTATGTGTTAAGCTGTTTCTATTCTACACACAGAGATGTTAGTATTGACAATTTTACTTAAGTTATATTATTTATCTATTCATTCCTTTATGCATTATTTTATCTTGTGAACCTATTCCATACTCTGATAGGGTCCAAAAATTGTTTCATTTCTTATATTACAAGCATAAGACACAATGCCTTTTGTCCTGAAAGTGCAATTCTTTGGAAGTTTATCAGTGCCTAGTGTCTGTGAATGTTAAAGTTGGTTCCCTCCCACGCTCACCTGCCAGCAAGTGTAATAAACCAGCTAGGAATGCCAGAATTTCCTGAGGCAATATTTGGTCTCTAACCCAACCCCCTACAGCATTTCTATTATGTCCTTCAATCCCTTTCAGTCCCGGTAAATCTCTACCTCCTCAGGTGAGCATTTGCTTTGCTTTGAAAGAATTTCCAGCTTTCATAATATTATTCATAAATACCTGCTCATCACTTCACAATTGGGACTTTTCTGGTTAAAAAAAATGCAAATCCAATTTCCACTGGATTTTAATATCTCAAGTCTCCAAATCTGAATCTGTTGAAATCACAGCCTGATTTACGGCAACTCCAGGAGGTTTCATATCAACTATAAGATGTCCTTTAAAAACCCAATAAATATAATAGTATGGGAACTACATTTGGTTGCCATTGACAAGGTCTCCCTGCATATATTTAATATCATTCCTGCCAGGACTCAGAACAAAAGTCATTGTTCTAAATAAATGTAAACAATTACATTGTATGCTTTTCAAGGTCAAAAATCAGTGAAAATTGTTTTCATCAAAACTAATCAGTAGTTTATTTGGAAACTATGTAACTATTAAAATAAACATTTACCAAGTTCAGTTTTATAAATAACAGAAAATCATTTAAATCCATGCTGTGTTTATTTGTAAAAAGTTGTTCCTACTGAAAAATATAATTTTAATAATGAGTATATATTAAAGATTTCCAACCACATTAAAAACAAAGTTAGCAAAGAGGCAGATCTTTATAATACCTTCTTTTAAAAACCTTTTGTATACAACAGCTATGCGAAACATCTGAGTAACATTTTGGTCCAGGGTCTTATTTGTAAGAGTTGGAGCAAATCCACTTGGGTAGCTCTAGTCTCTCTTCTGCCTGCCACTTTGCATTTATCCTAAACCTTCTAGCTACGTTTTAATTATTTTTTATAAAAGTTATGCATAGACGCCCTTTACTGTAGTTTATTCTTTCCCTTGACCTGACCTGATCACTGTCTATGGAGTGATCTTCAAGGTGTTTTGGCATGAGAGCAGAACTAGATCCATTGATGAATGGGAAAATTTCTTCTGGAGGCAAGATAAGATTTGCACTTTCCTTCTTCCCCTTTTTCCTTTCCCTTTGCTTTTACCTATTATGCAACAATTGACCTATATTCCAACAAAGTTGATAATGTGGTGGCATATTAAGACATTTGACCAAGTCCCTATTTTTTAAGAATGACATTGTTTTTAGAAAATAATTCTGAATTGCATGTTAGATTTGTCGTTATTTATTC